>OZ024719.1:0-190640 GCA_964016875.1 Fallopia convolvulus
GCTCGAGGAATTGAGAAACTTTCAAAAGCTAGGAGACATGCAAATGAAAAATCTGTCGGAGATGATGAACAATCTCAATCGTGATATGGGGCGTCTTTTCGAAGCAATGGAGGGTGGTCCAAGGTCGAGCAGTGACACACGTCCATAACCAATATTTAGTGGGAATGGGAATCAAGATCGAGTCTCAAGAGATCAATAACAGAGAGATGTAGTTGAAGATGTTCATCGGGATCTCGAGCGAAGTTCATCACGGGGATCTAGATTTCGAGGTAATCAACGCTTTCCAAAACTTGATTTTCATTTCTTTGATGGATTGAATCCTAGGAGTTTGGTAAGGAAAACATAAAAATACTTTAGAAAATTTGGGGTCATTGAATCTGAAAAGATTGAGGTGGCTTCGATGTACATAAATGGTAGGGCTGATAATTGGGCATTTGGGCACATGGATTCTTGATGCGAGAAGGGAATCTGTCTTGGAAGGAATTCAGTGAGGCAGTTTGTGTCCGATTTGGAGAGAAGTAAGGTGTAAAAGTGGTTGAGGAGTTTAACAAACATGCTTAGATTAATGATATTGAGAAATATACTGAGAAGTTTGAGGAAGTGAGGGCTAGTATGTTGCTGATGCGACCCTGTTTTCAAGAACGCCTCGAATCTTGACTTGGCACGTGTATTGTATCTCAAACGTAGCGTAAGACTTGACAATCATGAGATCCAATGTTATGGATCTCAAGAATACTCGAACCAATGTGATGATTGCTCGAATCAACCAACAATGGTGAATCGAAAGGTGTTTGAAAGCTTTGTTTGTAATCGAACCAAGGGGGTGGCGCAAGACCAAATTAAAGGAGAGCTCATCGACTTTGAAATCTGATCTATAATATGTGTAACCCTAACAAAGTAGTCTCGCCCCCTTTATATAGAGGAGACACAACCCTAGCTAGACATGCGGCACGCCTAAGGCTCGTGTGCAAACGACGCCCAGCGGCGTAAGGCCCATAAAAGACCTTCTATTATTATAAAACCATAAGTGGAAATGTTTAAAAATGGAAATAATACTAAAAATGGCAAGAAAGATAAGTGTCCTTGGTCGTCGACACCGAAGTGTCATGACAAGGCCAAGGCGCGGCATGGCGCGGCGCTGGCAAGGTTGAGACGTTTTGGCGTAGGCGTAGGCATGGGCTGGCGTGAAACTGGAGAAGTTTTGGGCACGATGGCAAGCGGCCAAGGCCGAGTGACGAACCTCATGTTGCAACACCAGGGTGCGCCAACGGAAAGGCTTCCTGCGCGGCTAGCGACTCCAAGGTGGATGGCGTCGGCGTTGCGACTTGAGGTTCTTCGATGGCTTGGACCAAGGCGAGTAAGGTGACGTGCGTAGGCACGGTGCTGGGCGCGCCATTGCCAGCCGAGATGCGGGACATCAAAGATTGAGTCGCGACCATGGCACAGGCCCGGGCACGAGTGACCGGCCCTTCCAAGCGCAAGGTGAATTCGTCGTCCTCTTGTTGGGCATCCAACATCGGGGTCGCATCAGTTATTGTTTAATCCTAGCTTTTCGGTAGTTTATTTTGTGACTAGTTATATTAGTGGTCTCAAGGATGAAATCAGGAATTTGGCTCAACTGAGTCGTCCTAATTCTTTAGCCATAATTTATGAGCAGGCCGGGTTACACTATGGGGCGATGCGAGCCATTGTTAAGCTTAGCCGAAATACTTAGAGACCAAATCTTCAAAATTCCAGAAATTTTAGAACCCATAATTCCACCAACAAACCAGGAAAAGATCAAAGCTATGTTGACATGGCCTTTGCCTAAGAACATCAAGGAGTTAAGGGCATTCTTAGGATTGACAGGTTATTATACGAGGTTTATTCATGGTTATGGAGTGGTTAGCAAGCCTCTAATTGAGTTACTAAAAAAGGATGGTTTTAGTTGGAATGCAGAAGCTAAGAAGGCATTCAAATGGAAGAATTTGACAGTGGAGGAGGCCACATGGGAAGCTGTTGGACATTTGATACAACAATTTCCTGAATTCCATATATAAACTTTGAGGACAAAGTTCTTAAGGAGAGGGGTATTTGTCACATATGGGTACATATCATTCTTTTGTAAATAATATGTACCCATATGTGACAAATACTTCAACAGAATTTGACTTGTGTATTCAACTATTCATTTGTGAAGCGGTAGCTTTTACCGCTTTAACCAGTAGCGGTTCTAAGAACCATTATATTTATTATATTTTAATACTAGTCAAAGGTGCAGATTCTCGCGTGGGAATCTACACTAATAGCGATAGTGGTTTCCGCTACTGCGTGATCTACATTTTGCAGATTACGCGTTGACCAAGGGACGGTAAAAGCAAAGTAGAAGTTGATGCTTGATGTTCTTATTTCGCCTCCTCCATCCTTCTCAGTATCCATTTCACCATCCTCCATTTCTCCATCCTCCATCCATCCTCCATCCTCCGTTCCTCCTCCTTTATCCACTATGGATACAATGGAAAAAAATTTGGTAAGTATTTTGAATATTTATGGTGATTATAATTTTGATTTGATTTTTATTGTTACTAGGAGGATGACCCGTGCTACGCACGGTTTTTTTTATGTTTATGTTACATATTTTTTTTGTTAAAACGTTATTTTTACTATATTTGTTGCATGTATTATATTAATTATGAATAAATATATCAACCTAATTCAATTAAGAAATATTAAGGGTTAAAAAATAAATTGTGTTGCAAGTTTTGAATCGTGAATTCGTGATGGATTAATATATTAAAAAAATAATGATTTTTTTATTTTAAAGAAATAGTATCGTTTTATAAAGAAATTAATTTTAGTTTGTTATATAGATTATGCATTTACAAATTCTTTGTAAAGGTTTCTTTTTACCATTGTAGGATACTTTGAATACTTTATTATAATAAATTAGATAATAAAACAATCACAATTAAGTGTGATTAAATATACTTTTATATTGAATATATGTATATGTGATTAGATTACTCAGGCCATTGTCAAATTAATATTGTCAATTTTCAAAACTTTCATGATGTATTGATTTTAGCAATCTTTTATGGCATATTGAGATAAGAAAACAACAACTTCTCAAAATAGTTTTAAAATATCAGCATAAAATGAAACATTGAAAAATGTTAATTACATGACCATTTACTACCACATATATAAATATTTGTAATATACAATTTTTTGTTAAAATGAAATTATTAAAAATCATATTAAGTTCATAAACATTAATTGTTATTTTTTAAGTTTATAGATTTTTAGATCTACATATAGATGGATTATATTAAAATTAGAAATAAAATACTTAGGTTAAAAAATTTAAAATTTGTTTGATGTTGAAAGATTGTGAAAGATGTGACCAACTCATTAGTTTGAAATATTTTATAATAGAAATACAAATCCCAAAGTAAAAAAAAAATGGTTAAAGATAATGGAAATTTAATGTAACTAAAATTCATTAGATTAAATTGCTAAAAAAATTATTTTAAATTATTTTTTTTTACTTTATTGTCACAAATATCGACTTAAAATCATTACTATAGAAAAAAAAGATAAATGAAATAGAAATTGTAGAATTTTAACTTGAACAAAATTCTTTTATTTCTTGGATGGTATGTACGGATGTAGCCTTCACACATCTGGCGTTTATTGTTTTTTTTCACTTTACTCATCTCCAAGATTTTCTTGATTGATCTTTATTTTTCAACAATTTGAGAGTTGTCTTTTATTTTTTGCTTCGTAGTGAATGGAATTGTGATATGATCATGCAAAAGTGAAAAACTTATATCGTAAGAAAGAGATTGGAATGCGAAAAGTTATACTTTAAATTTGATCTTATCTTTTGTTTGGAATACCAAAGGTTGATCTTATCTTCTTTTATTTTTACTTTTATTTGTAATACCAATATTTATAATTTAGTAGCTTTAAATTCATATTGTAATGTCAAAGGTTGTGTGTAATACCAAAGGTTACTACAAAAGTTGTTAAATAATTGATGTAATATCAAAGGTTATATTTTAAATTTGAACTTATCTTTTGTTTGGAATACCAAAGACTAATTTTATCGTCTTTTATTTTTACTTTTATTTGTAATACCAACGGTTATAATTTAATGACTTTAAATTCATATGTGATGTCAAAGGTTGTATACTTGTATGTAATACCAAATGTTACTACAAAGCATGAAGGATATTTTATGAGAAAACAATGCTTAAAATTACAGTTAATCTACTATATATAGTCGATTTCATGAAGATTGTATTGAAATATTTTCATAGACAAAAATATATTATCCATTTAATCTCACTTATTACAATTAAATTATTTTGATATAATAATAGTAATTAATCCCATTAATTTCAATATTTAAGGTCAATGGTTACAATTTTTCAATTTCTTCGTATTTATTTTGATAAAATCACAATCATTTATCGATCTCATTAATTGTCTAATGAAAGTTTCAACATTTCAACTTCTTGCTTATTTTGAAAAAATAATTGGTAGAATAGAATGTTGAATAATCTATTTTTTTTAATTTTTAATAAAAATGTTTCTTTTAAAATTTTATTTCTATCTTATGTTGTCCACATGAATTTTATTTCTATCTCATTCAATGAATACATGGTAATTTATTTTTTCAATAAGTTATCATCTTATTAGCACTATGAATATTGCGAGTATATATGATTAAATATTTACATCTTTCTCAATTAATATTGTCAATTTTTAAAAACTTTCATGTTGTATTGTTTTTAGCAATCTTTCATGGTAGTATATTGAGATAAAAAAAACAATAAATTCTCAAAGTAGTTTTAGAAACATCGACATAAAATGAAACATTGAAGAATGCTAATTACATGACCATTTACTGCCACAAACTTTAAATATTTATAATATACAAATGTATTGTTAAAATGAAATTATTAAAAACCATTTAAGTACATAAACATTTATTGTCAATTTTTTAAGTATATAGGTTTCTAGATCTACATATAGATGGATAATTACTTGTGATAAAATTTATTTTTAATAATTTTTGAAGTTGAAGGATTATGAAGGATGTGAACCTCATTTGTTTGAAATATTTTATAATAGAAATACAAATTTCATAGTATAAAATTGGTTAAAGAAATCCTACCAAAAAAAAATTGGGTAGAGAAATAAAAATTAATGTAACTAAAATTCATTAGATTAAATTGATAGAAGAAATAGTTAAAATTATTATTATTATTATTTACTTTATTAGTACAAATATAGACTTAAAATTAACTTTACATATATAAAGGAAAAAGATTAGATAATTATATGAAATTTGAGTAGAAGATATATGTACATAAGTTTATACATAATTATTATTAAATTAAAATTAGATATAGGTTATTAGGCCAATGAAATTATTATAAACCATATTAAGTACATGAACACTACTATAAAAAATTCATTAGATTAAATTGATAGAAGAAATAGTTGGAATTATTATTATTATTTACTTTATTAGTACAAATATAGACTTAAAATAAAATCACTACTATAAAAAATAATGAAATAAAAGTTGCAGAATTTTAACCTGAACGAAATACTTTCATTTCGTGGATGGTATGTACCCTTCATTCATCTAACTTTTATTAATTTTTGTTTCACTTTACCCGTCTCCTTTTAGTTTAATTTTAATTTCTTAATTAGTATGTATTTTTAATTCTTGGTATGTTAATTTTCGTATAGAATCACATTCGTGGAAATCGAAGACACCACCTCCCCCTAGTTCTAGCTCTCGTAGAAGGCGGAGTTCACCTCGAACAACGGGGAGCTGGTACAGTCCCGTTCCATCTCTCCTTGAATGGTGTTCACTTGGATGTTCACCATGGAAGGAGAGAGGAAACGGTTCTGAGCGGTTTAGACACGTGCAAGATAGACAATGGGGTGTTGGTACGATCCCGTTCCATCTCTCCCCGAATGGTGTTCACTTGGATGTTCACCATAGCATGCATCTTCCTCAAAACAAACCCTTCAACAGAAGACTCCAAATAATCCTTCAGTAGAGAGTGTTACGACTCGACCCTACGGATATATAGCACAAGTTGTTAGTATCGGAAATAACAAATGAAGACGGTGATTGATGTACGCTCTGACAATGTGATCGCGTCAAGGAGTGAGCTAGTTTCTCTTGAGGTATGCAAGTAGCAACAGATTGACGGATTCTGTAGCGCACTGCCAATTCGCAATAGACTAAGTCTCGCCTCGTATTCTGCTACAACCGTCGAGCAAAGTAGTGCCCATGCTCTGTTCGCAAACCAGTCCATAGACACCTCAGAAAATACGTTCGCCAATGCATACGCCCTGCAATTGCGATGGATATTTACCCAACACAACAAATGCTTGGTGTTGGGAAACATTACCCCAGTTGCGTTAACCTCAACAATATCACGAGCAGTCACAACAACTTCCAGCATTTTTCCAATCATTTAGAATAGCTCTCGCAACTAGAATAAAACACATTCATAATGATCTTGGGTCTCCTTTTCCATAAATGCAAAAAGTGTGTTCGGTGCAAGTAAATCCCACCATCTCACTCAAGGGCATGTTATACCTGCAATATTAATTAAATTGAATAACTTAACGTGCAAAACTTAATGTGAAAAGTTTGTTTTGTATGTCACGTCCATAATCACGACATATGAAAACAACTTCAGCAGAATATATGACTTAGGATGGACAAAGAAGAAGTCCAATATCTCATTGCTTCCATCCTCAGTTTGATGATCGACATAGTATCCATTGGACTTTAAGAAAATGAGTGAGAATTGAGTTACCGTCATCTAGTTCATCTCTGCCTTCATAACCTCAAACCTAAAATTGTACAACTGCCTCATCGATGTTGTCATGTCCGACCACTTTTGGCGTAGGTATGTCATAACAAACTTCAGTTCGTCATGTGCAAGAGTTAATTGCTTTGCATCCTGCTTTGGCTCCTCGGTCATGCGGCCGGCGAAAGCATACCCCTCCAAACTGGTGAAAAGATCGTGATTGTGGCGACCAGATTTCACACTTAGCCTCCATTGACATGTCCTTTTATCCCGTTGTCCAACCAATTCAAACCGGCAACCAATCTTCCTAGAACGGGATTTTTCATTTAGATCATCACCAAATTGTAAGGCCTGTACAATAACGTCGGACTTGCTCTTTTTCTTCGGCTTATACTCACCAGACAACACACATTCTAAAAGGACATTCGTGTCCCAAGAGTTTTTAATAGTCAACACCATGTTTAGATTCCGCCCTAATTCTCTGGCCCAATTGAGCATAGCGTCCCGATTCAACCACTCATTATCAGTCATAAAGTAGCTAGAAAAATCGAAAAACTGAATGCAATAGAATAATGCATTAAAATCTAAATTATTGATACTCAACTAAATAAGCCAAAAGATTAATTACGAGAACTATAAAAATAATAAATATAATATATTAAAAAATTTACATACCACTTCATCATTGTCCACTTGGCAAGCACCAACCCAAAAAGTGGCATCGGGATCCAAATCTCAAGAAACGGAACAAAAATCCCATTCTTAGCATTTGTTGATGACATCATCATCTTTGCCAAAGCCAACAGCCACACATGTAAAAATATCAAAGACATAATTGATGACTACTGCCAGATTTCTGACCAGAAAGTCAACCTTAACAAATCTGCATTCCAAGTCACAAAAAATACAAACAACAACACGAAGGAGCAAATAAAGCAGATTCTCCAAATAGCAAGCACAGTAGCCTTGGACAAATATCTAGGCTGCCCAATCATTAATGGGAAAGTAACACGAAACACATTCAAACCCTTAACTATGAAAACTAGGTCTCAGCTATCAAAATGGAAAGCAAACACGCTATCACAGGAGGGCCGAAAAACCCTAATCAAAGCAAATCTCTCTGCACAACCAAACTATATAATGCAATCGTTCATGCTACCCCAAGCAACTCTAAAAGAACTTGACCAAATCAACAAAAACTTCTTTTGGAATAAAGAAAACAACTATAAACCCCTAATTAGTTGGAACTCCATCTGTCGACCCTCTGCTCTTGGGGGAGCTAGAATCACTAAAGCGGAAGATATGAATCAAGCACTCCAAATGAAATTGCTCTGGAAAATACTAGCAGAACCAAATAACATTTGGGTTAAAATAGTAACAGAAAAATACCTCAAAATAGACAACATCCTAAATTATAAGAAAAAACACAACACTTCCTAGCAATGGTCCAAGCTAATAGGTTTGAGAGACCTGTTCGCTTCTGGGATCATTTGGCAAGTGGGGGATGGAAAAACAATTAGATTCTGGAAAGACAACTGGATAGGCAATGGTCCTATCCACCCAAAACCCGGGGTCGAGACGCGCATTAATTGGGAGGAACATGTAGATTCGTACCTCCAAGAGGACAACTCATGGAACATAGAAAAACTGAGGGAGGTAGTCAAACCCGAAGACCTTGAAAAAATCTCCAAAATTATTAACCCGATCAACAAAATCCAAGACATGCTATACTAGCAACCAAGTAAAAACTGGTGGTACTCTACCCACTCAGCCATACAATGGATCAACCTTGCTAAAAATGAACCCAAAATTAATTTAGAATGGATTAATAGACTTAACATCCCTCCTAAAATAAAAAACTTCCTATGGAAAGTGGCACGTAATGGGCTTCCAACCAAATCGAGATTAGCTGCCAACCACATATCGTTACCCCAAGGTTGTAGTGCTTGTAACAACCAGGTCGAGGACACAAACCACCTTCTTCTCTCTTGCCCCCTCACAAAAGAAACCCTCAATTACATTAAACCTAAATTACGTAGGATCATCGACCAAATCTCCCCAAACGATAAAAAACCACATCATGTCCTGGATGAAATTCGGGCAATAACAAACAAGGAGGAGTTGGAACTTCTTACCCACACCTGGTGGTGCATTTGGTACGCCAGAAACAAGAAAGCCTTTGACAAAAATAACGGAAAAAACCTAAACACCGCTATAAACATAAGCGAATTTACCCAAAAACAAATCAAAGATTGGTTCCTTGCTAGTGAACCCGATCTATCAAAATCCCACATTGTAAAAGAGCGTGGAAAAGCAAGAAGAAAACAAGCCAAATGGGAAAAACCCAAAAGGGATTACATTAAGCTTAACTTTGATGGTTCTGTGTGTGCAAATGGTGTAGCCTCGTTCGGGTTCATTCTCAGGGATTCCTCTGGCTCCCCCATTTCGTTTGATGGAAGACTGATAGGTCGACAGTCTGTGCTAATCTTCGAGACCATCGCCTTACGCCAGGGACTGCTCGAAGCCATCCGATGTGGTGTCCCCCGGATTCAGATTGAAGGCGATAATGTTCAGCTGATCAAGGCCGTGCTTGGTGACTGGGGCTGCCCGTGGGAAATTGAGTTGCTGCGTTCGGACATCCATTGCTTGTTGGCCCACTTTCAGGATTGGAGTATCTCTCACGTGTTTCGGGAGTGTAATTCTGCGGCGGACTTCATCGCGGGTTCCTTCTAACGCGTCTCCTCCACCCCACTCGCAGCTGATCCGGGCTTGATGACCCTCATCCGACAGGATGCTCTAGGGCGACCACCAGTCTACTAGTGGTCCCCCTAATCCCTTTCCTTATCAAAAAAAAAATCTCTTCAACGCGTTCTTCATTTAAATTAATCCGATTCGGATGAGAATTTATTCGCCCTCTCACAGGACTGTTTATAAATTCGATTTTCAAATTATGTGAGTAATAATAAGCTAATGTTAAATCAAATTTGATAATTAATTTGAAAAAATATTGAATAAGAATAATAACATACCGTTAAATTTGACCAAGCACCCATCTTTGGTGAATTAGTAACAAATCGTCAAAATGAAGTTGTTTGGGATAATAAAATTGTGCGGATTCAATGGGGCGGATGAATGGGCTGTTATCATTGTAGTTAAATAGCCGCGAGAAAAAATTTACACATAAGGGTAGCGGTAACCACTATTGTTATGATGAAATAAAATTTTCACCGTACAGGTAGCGCCGCCGTAGCAGTATCTGCTACCGCTTTTTTTAAATGCATTTACGTCTTTTTTTTTTCATTTTCGCGAGGGTAAATTTTAAAATAAGGGTAGCGGAATCCGCTACCTCTTCTATTTTTCTTATTTTTTTTAAAATTCATATCGGTCAGAGTTACCAGAACCCAAAAACAAGGGTGCACTGTAACTCTGATCAGGGCGCTCCAAGACCCCATTTTTGAATAGATTCAATTATGATTATGACATGTACTTCTTAAACTTCTCTCTGATAAATTTGTCATTAATGCGGTTAAGTCTACAAGTTAGACTAAACAGAGTTTAGGAGGAATCCAATTAAAGGCAAAATAGCAACTTCATCAGTCAGGACCATGAATTAACTGATGAAGTTGATGACTGAATTAATTTTTTCAGTTAAGAACCCTGGATAGTGACCCATAGTAAAGTCGAGCACCTAAATTGGACCGAATGGCACACTACTCGTACAGGAGTTAGCAGTAGCACATATCTGCCAACCCAAATGCAGGCAGAACCTTTAAACATTTTTCTTCCACCATAGAAAAGAATGACTATAAAAAAAGATGTGAAAACGATCTAAGGTTCTGTTATGAACGATCATATTCTCTATCATTGATTTTAACTAAAATCTCCCAACCAAAAGCAAACACCAGCAGAGATATTAGCTACAAAAAATGGATGAAACTTCGGAAAATCTGAGACAAAGCAATAAGAAAACAGAGTTCACGCTTGACTCCTAATTCATACATTCAGAAATCGAAAGGTGTTCCTGATTCAGCTGCACGATGTGGCGTGCCTTTCCTTCTTTTCCCACCACGCTGAAGCTGAACTACAGGCTTAGCAACATTGTCAGCGCTTGGTTTGGTAGCACTACCATTCTCTTCTTTAACCGGAGAATTTCTCTTTCTTGCAGTAATATTAATCTCCTTGCTTGAGAGACTGGTATCTTTATTGTCACTGTCATCCTCTTCTGTTTTCTCACTCTCTTCTGCGTCGGTCTCATCCTTCAATGGCTTCTGTGGCCTTCCCCTTCTCTTCTGAACAGGAATCTTTTCTTCCTCACTGCTCCCTTCATCTTCATGACTGACAACAGTTAACTTCTTCCCCTTTCCCCTACCTCTACCCATAACTCTCCAATCAACTGAAATGAAAACTTAAGCTTCGCCTAGAGAAACCTGCAGAGGACAGGAGACAAAACCTGTAGTTCAGTACCAGCAACAGCATTGGATAACAACACAAAAGGCCCAACAAACCTTTGAAAAAAAAAACTTTGAAGTTTGAAGAGGCTATGAGATCGAAATTTGCAGGATGCATAATTTGCTCCGGCGAATGTAACTTACCAGAACAATCCGCAAAGGATTACTGAATCAATCAATTCTTTCTTAACAAATCTCCAATTTTATTTTTTAACAAGAAAAAAAAAAGAATTTAAGAGGAAACCAGTAATTTTAATCTTGAATCCAAATGTTATTCTTTGCTATTCTCATCATCCAAACTTCTTTCCATATCCTAATTATAACAACAGAACAAAGAAATGAAACCAATCACCTTTAAAGCATCTTTTCCGCTGCGAAAGAAGACAAATTTAAATAAAACCTAAATTGAATAAACAAACATCATCTTAGTAATTCAGAGAGGAGAAAACCGGAAAATGAGTCAAAGAAGGTCCAAGAAATTCGAGATCTCAACAACACAATCGCCAAAAAAAAACCTCACTCTCACATGGCGAATTGGAATGCATATACAATTTCGATTTTAAATTATTCCAAATAAGCAAAACAATCGATCTATACCAGCATGCGAAACCACAAACGGAACAAACAGAAAATTCAACACATAGCACAACAGAGATGCAAAGCAGCACAGAGAAAGAACAAGAACCATGAAGACGGAATCCTGCATACTCTTCGATAAACCTTGCTTCTCCAAATCTCAATCCGGCGTATCGCCAATAATCAAGCGGAATAATTCCTCTACAGGATTAGAGTCTTCAACAAAAGGACTGGATTTAATCGCAAACTCGGATCAAGAACGGAAGCAGACCAAGTATGCAAGAACGGAATCTCGAAACAAACAGCAGCAAAGGTTGAAGGTTTTGAATGGATATAATGAGATGAAGAGAAAGAAGAGAGTTGAAACTTGAAACAGAGGGAGGAGAGAGGAGGAGCGGGGAGAAGAGATATTTGTAGATTGGCCGCGTAGTGGTTTTGTGGACTGCAATGTTTATACAGAAGGAAAATGGTAAAAAAGAAAAAAGAGAGAAATCTACCTAATACCTAAGTCCATCTCCAACAGTTTTTTCAAGCTGTTGAAAATTGTGTATTTGGAGAATTTTACCTATTTTTTTACCCTAACAGCTTCTCTATCTAATTCTCTATAACAGAGATGTCTCTGAAAAATTAAAGTGTCTTCCCTATATTCAGAGAATTCTCCAAATTGGAGAATGCATTAATTAAAAGTGTATACATGGAGACTTGTGATTAGCCATATTATAAAAATTTATATATAAATAGAAGTAATAAATGTAAGATTCTCTAAAATGAAGAAATTGTTGGAGTTAAAGTAAATTTTATTTGGAGAATATGACTTTTGGTTCTTCATTTTGAAGAAAATTATAGGGAAACTGTTGGAGATGGCCTAATACATTATAAAGTAGAAACTATGTTTATTAAAAAAATTGCGCCATTTGACATTATTTGAATAAAATAATGTCAAACTTTTAAAAAATAATTTTTATTATTCTTTCTATACATAAAATTTTTATATTATAATAATTTGATCTATCTATATGTTGATACTTTCTATATTAATTTTATGCAGATCTCTTAATAAAATTTAATCTATATGCTAATATTTTTTATATTAATTTTATACATAATAAATTTTCTTTTATCTTGTAACAAATCTTGCACACCAAGTATATAATTTCTTTAATTATATGTTGATATTTTGCAATATAATAAATTATTTATAAAATGTATGATATATTTTAGTATATATTAATATATCTATCTAAATTTTAATAAATTAACGTTAAAAACTATTTTAATAGGTTATATTATTCTTACTAGATATCCTACTGTAATTATCTTTAAGTTATATCATTATATTTTTTTTCTCTATGTTATCTTCTACTATCAATCTTTATATTAATGTTCTCCATATTTAAAAATATTATTATATTTATTAAAAAGTAAAAGATAAGAACTCTACATAACCTTAATAAATATTTTATAAAAACTTATTGTTTTATGCATATTAATATCTTAAAAAAAATATTTAAAATATTCAATTCAAGTGAAATTAACATTTTAAAATTTTTAATCAAAACATGGGGCAATATCTCAACAAATAATAAAAATAATTTTTAAAATATATTCAATTAAAATATGTGGCACGATCTTAAAGTTTTTTTAAATTTTATTTTAATATCAGATAATGTATAATCTTCAGTAAATCATCTTGTAAGTATCACAGAAATTTAACTAGTTATGGTTAGTATCCTTCTGTTCGATGTAAATTCTATATTTTTTTTTTTTTTTAGATTTTACTTAAATTTTAAAAAAAATATTTATATTGTAAATAACTATATATATCATCTTTTCATTATACATACATACATTATATACATCTTTATTACTTTACTTACTATATAAAAGAGTGTGAGTTCGTTTGTAAAAAACTTTAAAAAACTGTGCATATTCCAAAAAATCAATGCCCATTTCAACAAATTCACCAAATTGCCATTTTGTCTTCCCCTGCTGTGAGACTTGCACAATCTTTATCAGTAGATTTCAGCATCCTCGCAAAAAAACTCCATATATGTCGTTCCTCTTCTCTAATGCACTTGTTTTCCCCACCCTCCTCCATCTGCGATTTGTGACCGCCCTCCTCCACGGGTAGCCTCTTACGGTCCTTGGTAGCTTCGTTCACTGCATATCTAAATCAGGCAAACTTTCATATTTGCTCTTAAATTGCTAAGTCGTGTTTTCTTACGCTTTTAGACAAAATCGATTTGCTCTTCGTGTAGGGTTTCACTGTTTGTTGTTCTTGTTGTGTGTGCGAAGTTTATTCAATTCGCATTTCAGTTTCCAGATCTAGGGTTTCGTATGTGCGGAATTTGGGTTATGCTGTTCGGGCATCAATTGCTTTGCTCATATGTTGATTAGAATGGATTTGCTCTACTTTTTTAGAAATCGGTTGTTAGCTTTCTTCTACACATTTTGCATTTTGTTAGGGCCTGCTGTTAATGTACGTTTCAATATCCCTTGGGTTTTCATCCTTGTGTTCATTCTTTTCTGTCGACAAATCGGGTTGTTCAATTCCCGATATTTCTCTCTTTTAATTGTTTTTTTTCCCTTGAATCTTGCTTACTACGACCGCTACTTGTGTGCTTTTCCTCTCCACTTTGGTAATTTTGGCCTCAAGGTTTCACGTTTTCCGGATTCAGGGTTTCGCGTTCATGGAATACTAATAAGATTGGAGAGGGCGGTTTTGGATCCGTCTATAAGATAATACTATATATAGTCTCTATTTTAGAATCATGATCCCTGAGTTAGTTTGATTTATTCATTGCTGAGAAGTAGCTTTCTTCTAAATCATAACAGCGAAATAACAAATGTGTAATTGCAACTGGCATGATTTCTGATTTGCACCATCTAAAACCTTGTAAGGTTATATGGATGTTGTATTCAGGGAGCTCAACTATTCTTCGTTCATGAATACATGGTGAACAACGGGAAAAAAATCATACATATTCAACTACAACATTATGTGATACTTAATTCTCCAATTTCATACTTCAATTACTTTGATGTTAAATATCTCTAATCATGATTATTCGTAAGCTTAATTGTTTGTGACTTTTGCACCTCATTAATCAATTTTGAATAAGAGCTTTTACTGCCCGATCCAGAAAAATATTGGAAAATAAGGTGAGCAAGTGTTTTCCTTTCTACTAAGAGTGATCTATCTGCTTGGTTGCTAACTTATATAGTGTCTAGAAAAATAATTGTCTAAATTAGCTTTGTTTTGTTTGCAATTATGTGTAGCATGTTCTGCATCATGGTATAAGAAGGTGATGCCTTGTGTTTGAGATTCTCAAAGCTAAGAAGAATATGAATCATGGGTCAATTTCTTCAGGATCATCATCATCACAAGATGAGGAAAACACATTGTCTAATAGTAAGCAACCACAAAATATGCAGAGTGGTGATTCTCCCATGTGCATTCGTCCAAGAATTCATCGCATTTGAATGCAATTGTTGTAACTTTAGTGGGTCATCGAGTTCTCAAGATAGAGGACCCATCTTATAAGAAGCAACTAATTCCAGTACCTAGATCTGAGGCATTTCAATCATCAACTCCAATCTCTTCACAAGACTTTGGTGATGTAGAAAATGAAGTTGCTGATCTACATACGGAGTTCAGTTGGGGTTGTGCCAACATTGCATCCTGAGCTTGTCGCATGTTCACGTAGACACTCCCGTGTTGTGGTAATGACTCCTGCATCGATACTATTTCATCCTTTCTCGAGCGTTCCTTCTGGTGTTTACGAACTGGCCTACTTTTTTCCAAGGATTTTGAACAGGATGACCGATGAAGAGAAGTTTGGAATCATGAGGAGTATCGACAAAGAGTGCATACAAGAGAATGAGTTGCGGGATTTGCTTGCTTAGAAGCTCATACCCGTTTGCTACAACGGTTTGAACCCTCGGGCCGAATGCAAATTGACCAAGTTTCTTCCATACTATTTCCCGATGATTTAATGGACTTGTATTCACAATTGGGTTGATTCCTGCTTTTAGTGATGGATTATCCCATCTGCAATGGATGGCATCATTTGATAGTTCCTTGTATTCATTAGTGTATTTCTTTCCCTTAGATGTCTCTAGGGATTTGTTTTTGGATTATCAAATTACTAACCTTCACTATTTCAATGTTATTGGAGTTGTCATCTTTTTAAAGCCTTTGTAGGTATCTTCTCTACGGTAGACATTTTGTTCTTCAGTTACACTATCCAGTATGTACTCATGGTTTATAAGGGGTGGGGAACTAATTAGCTGAGTAGTGGAGCTTTTTGAAGATATGTACAAATGGGATATCTTTATGCTATGTGATTGAACTGATGTATGTTGTGTGTAATCATTGACAAATAATGGGTAACATGTTGTCATGAATTCAAGAATTGAATGTGTTGACTCATGCACATACTTGCTTAGGAACTTAAATGAATTTGTTTTTACTAGCTCAGCAGATGATTTCTGAAGTGATTGAATAATTTATTTGCTCATATTAAAAAAAATAGCTAAGTTGTTTTCTATACATTTTATCATTTGAATCATGAGCATGTGTGAGAAGATGGTTTAAGATTCACCGTTTTTTATTTTCTAACCTTCGTTGGTCACTCTTCTTTTTGAATAGGGAGGCTTGAAGGCAATTAATGTCAAGAAGCTTACATTTGTTGGTTGCAGAATTAAGATATGGATTGAAACTCGCAAATGAGGATGTTTAGTTTGCTGACTTTCACTTCCCAAAGTTGAATATTGTACCTTTACTTATCCCCAAAATGATGTATTACTAATTACATTCACTTTTGTTCCCTCCAAAACTTCTCTTATTATCTATCTCCACAACTTAGTTTGTTAATATGAACTTCTCTTCATTTGCTATGTAGATTATTTAGAGAATGTCTTATACAGATTGTCCCCGTACAACGCAAGGATTCTCAACTAGTATATCAAAATAAGCAAGATTGTTTAAATATTAATTAATTTGATAGAATATATGCCTCACTCATTCATTTTAAATTCTCAATCAATACTTTAAAATAAATTAATTTTTCCACTTTTACCTTATCAAATACAACTTATTTAATTTTCCTAAATGGAATTCCCTCATTTAATATGATTGTATATCTAGCTTTCTTCTCATTAGTATAATGCTTAGCCCGTTTGTTCGACGAGACAAAGTTTACGTTTTATGTTTGTTATTTTTAACGTGTACATATTTTTGGTAATCATGAGATAATTAGAATTAGAATCTACTATATATATAAAAGCAATAAGGTTTGGAGCCACCACATTGTGCCACCTAGGATTTCGCCACATGTCGATCCTATATTAAGCCACCTCAGATTTTTACACGTGTCATTTTCTTATAATTTAGACGTCTTTATAAATATTCCATGTCATATTCCACATGTCAAAAAATTTCCATATCACTCATATGTTATGTACACATCATATGCCACATAATATTCAATCAATTTTTAAATTTTTTTATATTGGATTACAATAATGTTTTTTTGGAAATTTAGTTACATATTTCGAGAAATTTACATATAAAAATATTTTTTTACCATATCTTTATGATCCTACCACCTCTCAAATATAATCTACCAAAAAAACCGGTATAAATATATACTGAGATCTTATCCTATAATATTTCTAACCTACAAAATTAATAATAGATTGTTAATGATCCATATATATGATATGATCATATATTCATATATGTAGAGTTTGGTTCAAATAAAACAAACTATTATCCTGAAAATTGAAAAGTGCATTACTAACTAGAAAATGTGCATTACTAACTAGGAAAAGTGCAATCTGAAAAGCGTACTACAAAAAATACGAAAAGTGCATTACAAAGTACAAAAAGTGCAAATGCAAAAAAGTGCATTCTGAAATAGGAAAAGTGCACTACGAACTAGGAAAAGTGCATTCATTTTATTTTTCAGGATAAAAGTTTGTTTCATTTGAACCAAACTCCATATATGTAAGTACATAACGAATATATTGAACAATAAAATTAACAGTTAACCTATTCTCTAGCAAAATTAAAACTGATTCATAAAAATTAATTTCCATGAAATTGACATAAAAATATTTTTTATGTATTTTATAGGATAAGATTTTAACATATGTTCATGATCCTAACTCTCCAATAAAATATTAAAAAACTCACATAAATATAGACTGAAATCTTATCCTAAAATATTTTTAAATTACAAAATTAATAATAAATTTTTATTGATCCATATGACCATATGTACATAACGAATAAATTGAACAAAAGATTTAACAATTAACATATTTCTAAAAAATAGAATTAGAATATATTTGTCTAGAGATAATCTTAACATATTTTCGACAACCTTATCTTTTGACTTTTCTAATATGAGTTACTGTATTAAAAAAATGAATCATAATAAATATATAGAAAAAATGAGTTACGGTTTTGTCATAGTCGTGCAAGGCACGACGGGGACAACTAGTGTAAGCTAAAGGTGTAAAAGTATGAGCAAATATGATAAATTGGGGGTAATTGAATTTCATTACCATCGTTAATTGAGTGTATAATTTAATAAAACTATATATATATATATAAACAATAAAAGTTCATATATTTCAATTTTATGATGTAATCAAATGATTTTAGAAACTTTTAAAATTCAAACAACACATCTTTATAAGAAAAAATATAATATAATTTTTTTATTATATATTCATCAATCCTTAATAATAGAAACTAAAGTTTATTGCATTATAATTTATTTACTTTATTATCAAAAATATTGAACAAATTTTGAAAATCATCATCAAGAAATAATAATGAAATAGAAATAGCATAATTTTTAACATGAACGAAAACACTGTCATTTTGTGTACGTAACATTTATCCCTTTATCTTTTATAGTCCTTTCTACTCTTCCCTTTTCTAATGGTTCCTTGATTTCCTTAATTGATCCTTCCTTTTATGTAATTTGAGGATTGTCTTCCATTTTTTGCTTAGTAGTGGATGAATTTGACATGTACTCCTACAAAAGTGAAAGACTTATATAGTGAGAAAAAGATTAGGGCTCCGTTCGGTAAATCGGTACTTATCGGTGTTGATGCTGATGTTGATGTTGATGCTGATACTTATGGTTGTTGATGTTGATCGTGGATGCTGATATGAGATACTTATATAAGTTGTTTATTTTCCAAATAATCTGGAATGTGTTCGGTAAACTGGATTGCTGATATTTTAAGCAAGATGTGTAAAATTGCTAAAAATAGATTAATGAAGGGTAAAAAAATAAAAAATAAAATTTAATTGGAAATCGCGTGGGTCCCACTTACTTATATTTTGGTAGATAAGTTAGCTTATTTGACATAAGGTTAGTGGGTGCTGATTATTTTTTCAGCAGATAAGTATCGGAAATAAATAACTTATTTCAAATACGTAAATTTTGCCGAACAC
Organism: Fallopia convolvulus; assembly: GCA_964016875.1. NCBI lineage: Eukaryota > Viridiplantae > Streptophyta > Magnoliopsida > Caryophyllales > Polygonaceae > Fallopia > Fallopia convolvulus. The sequence continues at coordinate 19,329 of OZ024719.1, forward strand.
ATAAAACAAAGCTTATTTTTTCCATATAAGTGACTGGGTACTTATAAGTATCCATATAAGTGTTGCCGAACGGAGCCTAGAACATGAAAGAATATACATTAAATTTAATCTTATCTTTTGTTTGTAATGTCAATAGTTGATCATATCTTTTTTACTTTTGTTTGAAATATCAAAGGTTATACTTTAAAGATTTTAATTACTTATGTAATACCAAATGTTGATGTTATTTGTGCGTGTGTTACCACAAGTCACTAAATTAATAGTGTAATGTCAAGGGTTGATGATATGGTTTATGTGTAATACCAAAGATTGATGTTATTTTGTGTAATACCACAAGCTACAAATTTAATAGTTTTAAATTAAGATGCACAATTATTAAGCAAATCCCTTCAACTATAATAGAAGTCGGTGCACTAATTCTCAATGTTATGAGCCATCTCAAAGTCAACATTTTTGCTAAAATGAACAATCGCGTAGTTGTTGATTCTAGATTAAAATATACGAATGCATAACATTTATTTAGAATTCTTAATGCTACAATTATGTATGCAATACACTTAGGCCCATTTAATTGGAATAATAATTTAGGCTCATAAATAAAAAAAAAAGTCTATCAACTAATCTTCACTCTTCAATAAAAGCTGTCTAATATTTATTATGTTTCAATTTTTTTCATCTTAGGTTTTTCACCAAAAATATTTTTGAACTCAATATCGTACTTAGGTTAAATGAGGGTCAAACAATCTTATTATTTTAATATTTTAAAATACGGTGCATTAAAAAATACTTACAAGGCATATCTACATCTACACTTCTACACTATTATAAATGTATGGGAAGCCAACGGTTCAGATTTGCTTATTTTACTAAAATTTGGTGAAGAATAGTGTTTTTTTTATTCCCCTCCGTTCATTGTCATCCGTCAATTTCTCCCTTTCCCCTTCAACTTGCCTTTCCTTCCACCTCCTGCTTCCATGGCTGCCCTCACCACCTTCTGCTTTATTTTCCTTCATCTATCTACCTTTTCCTTTCATCTTTATCCTTTCTAGGTTTTTGCTTTGTATTCTTCATTCTTATCAACTTCTGTGTTTTTTCCAGAACAGTTTCGGGAGAAATATTTCTTCACCGCTCTACAAATTTGCCCTCAAAATTGTTCTATTTCAACTTGCCGCTCTCAATTGATTTAGAGAACCAGAACTAGAGAGAGATCAGGACAGAACGATGGAACCTGAACCAGATAGAATCACGGCGGAACGACGGACTTGGGTAAAATAATACGTCACCTCTATCTCTTCCGTCTTTCTCTCTATACAATTTCCTTTTTCCATTCACTTTTATAAACAACCCTAGCAAGGAATCGGGTGAAATAATAGGTCACCGCCGGCATATCTTCTTCTCTGCCTCATCAAATTTTGTCTCCAAAAAAGTGATCGGTTTGCAGTTGTCCTTCTCAATTTTTTTGATCAACAACCCTAGCAAGGAACAACGAGAATAAGGCCGGAATGACGGACTCAGGTGAAAGAATCCTTCACCGCCGGCATATATCTGCCTCGCCAAATTCGTATACAAAAATTGATCGGTTTGAACTTGTCCTCTTCAATTCAATTTCTTTTCTAATGTCGTCATGTCAACTGTTAGTTCTTATTTCTTTATTCTGAAAAACAACCTAGGAAGGAACATAAACAGAATCAGGAAGGAACAACGGACTCGGGAGAAGGCCGGCAAATTAAAATTGGAACTGGGAATCCTTCATCGTCGGGCGCCGGAATATATTATCTGCAAGTCTCACAAATTCGTCTCCAAAAAATTGCTCGGTTTGAACTTCTCTTTCTCTCTTTTGCTATAGAAGTTGTTTTATGGGTGGCTTTTTTCCCGGAAATTTTTTTGTTTGAATAAATGATTTTGTCAAAATTGAATATTCAGCGACTAGCTTTCTATTATTGAGGAGGGGAATCGAAGTGATTAGATTAAAACCATGTTTGTAGGCTATAATTGCAAGTTCTTTGTTACATGCGTACTTTCCATTGTTTGTTATGATCTTTTTCCCTCTTAATTTGGCTTGGCAAGGTGATTTTAGAGTGAAAATGAAAAAAGCAACAAATAAACCTTTGTTTGAATCTGACTTTGACCCATTCATTCAAACTAGAGACTTCTGCTACATATGAAGTGTAGTCATTGATCTGTTTTTGGTTCATGTTTAAGCGCCATATGGTTAAAAATTTAATGGCTGGTGTAACCTTCAATTGTGAGGCTCTCTATTTCATTTTGCTTGATTGCAGTTATACATGTGTTGTCATTGACTTAAAATTTAAGGGAGATCGGTGCTCCAATACAGATCCCTTTGAGCTCAGATAACCATTACTTAACTTATCTTCTTTTTGTTGCAGATGTGCATTAGATGTGGAATTCATGAAATATGTGGATTTCAGTTTGAGTTTGCACCGATTTGGTCATATTTCTGCTTTTTATTATTTTCGTATATCTTTGCATATGAGGTGTTTGACTAAATGCCTCAGATAAATGCTTTGGCTTTGCCCAATTGCTCGACCTCTGCTTTTGTTCCACTAATCATTGGAGGCTCTGGCTGAAGTTCTGCTAATTACTTTATTTCTTGTTCAATCTATGGATATTTGCTCTTTATATTATTACTTTCCATAGTTTTATTGTGTTTTTTTCCTTTTGTTTTGGTGTTTGTATTTTGTTATTGTAAAGTAATTTGCCCTTCTCGATTTGCACGCCATGGATCTGTGTTCAACATCTCGAGGTGACAATCTGTCTAGGAAGAAATCGAAGGAAAATTGATGTAGTTTGGTTATGAATTTTGATGTTTTAATAGTCAAATCCTACTAATTTAAGGGTGATGAACATAATGGTAAGCTTGAAATTGTCTAATTTGAACCGGAGAGGGGCGTCAACGGGAAAAGCCAAAACCTTAGGGGTACCAAGAGGAATAAGTTTTTTTCTTGAACACCAAAAGGAAAAGACAAAAAACTTAGGGGCACCAAAAGGAAATTCCCTTATTAAAAAGCATTGTCGCCACTACACTATGTTTGATTTCTTGTATTTTTTTATTTTCAATGTTAATTGGAGTATATATAGGCATAATTGTAAGTATCAAATTAACGGGTAATAAAATGGCACGTACACAACATCTATATATGTAGTAGTGTGAATCATGTATTCATGTGCGGTATAAAAGTTATATGTAATGTGAGTTTCGTTAATGGTCCTTTGATGTATTCCATCTAAGTGCATCAATGTCAAAAGTACATTCATGACAATTTTTTTATGCATTTTTTATACATTAAGATACACTTTTGATGTTTTATAATGCCTCATAATAGTGTCATTTAAAATGTACTTTTGAGATTTTACGATCCACTTTTGATGCTTTACGATACACTTTTTGCATATTATCATAGAACAAGTTCCATAAAAGATTCAAACTATAGATACGATACAACAAAAACCATTTTTTCGCGTTGGTTGTCTTCTTGTCCCCCTTATCTAGGGGTGTCTATAAAAAACCGAAACTGAAAAACAAAATCGATAAACAAAACCGAAAAAACGGTTATTTTATAGGTTAACCAAACCGTTTTTAAAGTTTTGGTTTGGTTAACCAAACTGAAAATATTTTCGGTTTATCTGTTCGGTATCGGTTCAAGACTTTGCAAATAATGTTTATCGAAAATTTGTTAATATTTTTTCAAATATTAGTTATATTTGATTTCTTTAGTGTTTAAAGTGTATTTTTCAAGGTGTTGATCTAATTTGAATCTTTTCTTTTCTAATTTTAACAATTTATAAACTACTTTTCCTCTTATCATTGATATAAGACTGACTTATTAAATTTAATGGGAGAAATAAGAATTATTGTGTTTGATTTCACACACACTGATATATATTTTCGGTATTTGTTTACTACAAATCAAAATAATACGATACAAGTACGTACTCTGTATTTTAAAGTAAAAGTCAAGCTTATCAAATTTTTAAGTAAAAATCAAGCTTAATTATCTTTTATTCAAATTTTTTTTATTAGTTTTAATTATTTAACGTAAAATTATATATATAGTTATTGGTTAATCGAAAAAATCGAACCAAAAAATTAGTTAACCGAACTACGAGTAACCGATATTAACTATTCAGTTTTCATGATTTAGGCCCTGTTCATCGTAGGTTTATAGAGGTTTTTAAAGGTTTTCACAATTTAAAACCTCTTAAATAAGTGTTTGACACAACAAGGTTTTTTACTTGGTGGAGGTTTGTGTAGGTTTTTAATAATGTTTAAAAACATAAAATTGAAACCTTGGTATCAATAGGTTTTAGGAGGCTTGTAAAATTTTAACACAACATTTTTTTTCTTTTTTTCAATTAATGCTCTTTTCGGTAGTTTTGAAATAAAACCTACCTAGAAACCTTACAATATCAAACATAAAACAAGATTTTAAGAGGTTTTAAAATAGAAAACCTTCATCTACCCAAAAACCTTTTCAAAATCCTCCACCTCCTCAAAAATCTTATTTTACCGAATAGAGCCTTTAAGCTAACCGAAACTAAGATTTACTAGGTTTGGACACCCTTGCCCATATCCAATCAATTATGAGTGTTGACTCGGTTTTTCGAAATCTCATCCATCTTGATGCTCTAGGATGACTGCTATATCCAATCAATTTAGCGGCAACTAATCTCTTTCCTTATATATAAAAATCAATTCTGAAGTATCGGAATTCATCGCAGGAAGTAAACAATGGAAACTTAACGAACTAGAACACATATTACCATTGCAACAAGTCGACATAATAACAGCAATACCAATACCGGAATGATATCAAATATCGACTCTATTGGGCCCCAAGCAAGAATGGGTGGTTCTCAACACACTCGGCAATGGCCTTAATATCACAAGCGGCAAACCTAGAACCAAGTGAAGTAAATTGGATTTGGAAATTAGATACATTACCAAAAGTGAAAAACTTCCTATGGAAAATAAGCAACAATGGGTTACCGACAAAAGAAAGATTAAGAGAAAAACACATATCAACACCTGGTGGTTGCATAATGTGCTACAATACGATAGAAGATACAACCCACTTGCTCACCACATGCCCTCATACACTAAGTACAATAAAGAAAGTTAACATGAATATTGAACAAACATTACGTAACTATGACCCACGTAATAAGACACCAAAGAATATACTAAATGACCTTTTTTGCCAACTAGGAAGGAAGGAGTTCTTTGATCTAGCGGTCGCTTGGTGGTGTATTTGGCACCAACGAAACAAGTTAGTGTTCCAACAAACGCCAAATGATTTCATTCAGGATCTACCCCAATACATTAAGGCTCAACGAGATCAGTGGGAAAAATCAAAACATTGGAATGAAGATGAAGAAATTATAATAACAAATTGCAATAAAAAAAGGAAAAAAAAGATCAAACCCAGAAATGGAAAAAGCCACCACGTGACGTAATAAAATGTAATTTTGATGGTTCAAGACTAGAAAATGGACAAGTTTCTGGAGGCTCAATCTTAAGGGATCATAATGGAAGTATTATAAACATAACGGCAAAGAAATATGGACGGATGTCGGCAATCAAGGCGGAAGCTCTGGCATTAAGAGATGACATTAGATTAGCAAAACAGGGACGACATAGAAACCTAGAAATTGAAGGTGACAACCTACAAGTAATCAAAGCTGCTCAAGGCGAAAAGAATTGCCCGTGGGAAATAGAAATCATCATGACTGATGTCCTTATTGCCCTCCTTGAATTCCAATCAGTTCGGATTTCCCATGTGTCTAGGGAATACAACACTGTGGCTGATAAAATAGCTAGACTGAGCCACAGTCTCCCTACCAACATTATCAGGAATCACCCCGAACTTAATTCTCATCCGTCAGGATGCTGTAGTACGTCCTCTCTGAAGGGAGAGCCTCCTAATTCTTACCTTATCAAAAAAAAAAAAAATCAATTCTGAGTGCGATTGTGTGGTTGTAAACCCTAGATCGAGTCCCAAAACCCTCGTAGATACCCTGTTTTCCAAACTTCTTTCGGCTATATTTCGTGAAAAGATATCTCTGTCTACGCTGGTCGTTCAAGATCATCGGGACTGACTTTATTCGTTGTCTCTCTCTCTCGATCTCTACACGGAAGCTTCTTCTAACGATTCCTTCGGAACTTGAGGATCTGCGTCGATAAGTTTGACATGAACTACGGTCTGTCAGACAGCAGCGGTAAGAAAACACAGTGATCGCATCTCTTGAGTAGTTTGTACCTCCCCAAGGGCTTTTGGGAGATCGATCTCGAATTTTGCGAAATCTATTTATCTTATACGAAATTTTCGTCATTGCTAGCATTTATCTCTCGCGGGACTAGATTCTGTGCTTGAGGCCTGAATTTTTGAAGAACCTCTGATGAATTATCATACTTGATCCGCTTGTGAGTAGTGAATTGAATTCCAAACAAATTTGTTCGCAATATTATTCATTAAATTCTGTTTCAGTATAGATCTTAAACTCGTGGATTTATCAACTTTGCACTTCTGGCTACTTGTAATTGAGTTTCCAGTTGATTCCTTACCACCTCTTTTTTAGCAGAGGATGCCTTTTTGGTTGATCACTCTAATATTTGGTGAACATTCTCGTGTATGGATTAGAAAGAGGGGGAAAAATACTGTAAAAACAATGTAATTTGCACGATGTTTAAAGGGGGCGAAGTCACTCGGAGAAACTGTGATTCTCTATGTTGCATATGCAGCCAATGATCTGTTGGCAAGCTGGTAGATGGTAAGTAGAAGCACTTCTGTTCTTTTGATAGTTGTCAGGATTTTGCTGATTAGTTTTAAGCAGAAGTAAGCATGCAGGGGGATTTATCTTTTGCATACCACGTTTCTTGCATGTGTTATGTCCATAAAAGCAACAAGAATTTTTTTTTACCAATTATATTTTTAATTATTCATCATATCCAAAATTTATCTTTCATTCCTTAGGAATTGCTGCTTTTAACTTTTCAATTTTATTGAATTCTGATCTAATATGTGGCAGGGACGGATGATGACCTCCCACCATCACATCATAATAGATTTGCAAGAGGTGGCCGTTTTGCTGGCAATGGAAGATCTATGGTTGCAGGTCCTCCTCCATATCCAAGAATCCAAAATGACATGGAAACCCAAATTCATATTATTGAACAAGAAGCTTATAGTGCTGTGTTGCGAGCCTTCAAAGCTCAATCAGATGCCATCACTTGGGTATTAATCGTGGCCTAGTTCAATTGATCCTAAGTTTCGTAAATTACTGATATCGACAGAATTTGAATTTATTCTGCAGGAGAAGGAAGGTTTAATAACAGAACTCAGAAAAGAATTGAGAGTGTCAGATGAGGAACACAGGGAGCTTTTATCACGGGTCAATGCTGATGAAATGATAAGAAGGATAAGGTCTGGTAATATTTCGGCTTCTATGTTGTGTTTTTTTCTAAATGTATTTATTCTAGTTTCCGTTTTACGGAAGATAATTTGTCTTCTGATGGATTAGAGAATGGAGAAAGGCAAATGGACTACAACCAGGCATGTTGAGTGCTCCTCATCCTATTCATGACTTACCTAGCCCAACAGTTTCAGCATCATGCAAGAAACATAAAACGTCTCAATCAGTAGCATCATTATCAGTAGGTGCACTGTCCCCAGCAATTCCCCAGCCTATGCAGCCATCTTCCTTAGCCGGGAAACAAGCTTCTTTACCTGGAGCCAGAGGCAAAAATACAAAATCAGTATGTTGGGTTTACTGAATTGCTGTCATGAATATTTTTTGGTAGCAATGCATATTCGCTGAATGGTTTCATATGTACTGCATCTGCTATGTGGTGAATGTAGTATCCTTCCTCAAATCTTTCTGGGAGAGCTCCTCTGCCTTCAAATCATGATACTTTAGGTGCCTTCTCAGTTAGCGAGCCTCCTAAAACTGCAAATCCTGATCCCTTAATTGGCCGGAAAGTCTGGATAAGATGGCCTGACGATAACAACTTTTACGAGGCTGTAATTACTGACTATGATCTCTCTAAGGTACGGAAATTTTTTTTACTTTATCAAATATGGACGACAGTCACGACACTCTTTGTTCTTATCTGTATACAATATCTTTGTTTAATGATTTTGATGCATCTTGATGCTAAGTTACTGATTTGCGAATTTTCAGGGGTTGCATGCTCTTGTATATGACATGAACACAGTAAATGAAGCATGGGAATGGGTCAATCTGAAAGAGGTATACTTAATTGCTTCCATGTTAGTCTATGCTCAAGAAGTTTAAAAGTTCATGTATTATAGATATTTTGGCATCAGCATTGCTCTATGCTCATGTTCTATCCTAAATATTTGCATAATGAACAGGTATAGGCCTGCTGGAATTATACAATATTGTTGATGATTTGATTATAATTGACTCCTAGTCTGAGTTATTTTAGTGATTTTCTTCATTCTCGCCTTGTATCAACCGAAACTCTGAAATGGCAAAAGTTGATGGCACGCTAGGCATTTTTTTTCCCATTCTCCTTGCCAAATAGTTGTCAAGAAAAAAATACTTGCTACCTGATGTTAGTCTTCCTTTTGATTACTTTTCTTAGATCAGTCTGTGATTATAGCTATCAGAAAAACTCTTTGACTGCAATGCTCCTGTAATTGCCCCACCTGTTAAAATGGTTTTCCTTGTGCATCTGCTATTTTTATGAATATAAAATTTCTGCAATAGATTGATATCTATGACGTCCTTTTACTTGCTTCCCTTAGATGTCTCCTGACGAAATCAGGTGGGAGGGTGAGAATGCTGGAGTTTCCGAAAGAGGTGGCACTGGTGGGCCTGGGCCTGGGCCTGGGCGTGGAATGAAGAAGTTAGGGCCTCATAGTGCAGGTTCCGGTCCCGGTCCTGGAAGAGGCATTGGAATCTCAAAGAATAAGAAAGAATCATCTTTCTCACAAAATGGCATGGGGAGGAAGGTTTTCGGAGATATTGAACTTCTGCATACAGACAGTCTTATTAAAGAGGTGAGACTATGTTTATCCTACTACTTATCAGTTTTCCGTTCACCTCTCTTGAAGACAGCCTAAATGGAGATAAGCATGTGAACGCATATCCATATTTACTGAATACAGAATTTCTCTATTTGGACAGGTGGAAAAAATATTCAGTAGTAATCATCCTGATCCCGCAGAAGTGGAGAAGGCCAAGAAAGTGCTGAAAGTAATAAAGAGCTCCTTTCTCTCTTTTACTCTCCTCTACTCTCCCACCGAATCCGACAAATCTTTTTTTTTTTCAGATCTAGCAAGTGATACATGCAATGTTTCTGTCCTCTCATGTTTTGATGACTCCTTGATGCAGGAGTATGAACAAGCGTTGGTCAAAGCAATTGCTAGACTTGCTTCTGCAACTGATGGTGAAAGTGGTAATAACTGTCTTAATCCTTGTTAAAAAAATGAGTGAATCATATTGATTTCCCATGCACACTTTTTCCATCTTAAAGTGTAATGAGATGTAAAATATGCAATTTTTTTTTTTTTTTATCAAAACACCACTTTTCCTTGAAAAGTATTAGTGATTAATGGCAACGGGCAACTGGCAACCACCATAGCAATCTTTATGCACAAATTTTTGATAGGTCTAATATATAGGGCTCCAATTGCTCACGTCTTGGCATTATACTTAAATCAGATGGAGAAGGAAAGGGAATGCAGGGACTTGAAACTGAAAAGATTGCTAGATAAGGCAGAGTCATGCTGGATAGGCAGCACAATGATAGAGAATATGATGCTGAATCTTGGTAAGATCCTTTGATTGTACCACCACTATATGCTCATCTTTAGATTATGTTTTAGGCAACCAGAATTGTAGCTTTTTGTAGGTGTCATGGTTGTACTTGTATTTAAAGTAGCCAAGTAGGAGCTTGGTCGTCTCTAGCATCATGTTCTTTTTAAATCCTTGTAAAACTAATCCTTGTACTAAAATTTTATTATTTTGAGAGGTGGAAGAACCCGTAATTTTATAGAATTTAATTGGAGCTTTATACATGTTTCAATCACCAAGACTCGAGAGTGCAGAGGTGAATCGCCTCTGTAATCAATCACTTGTCATTTTTCGGTTTTTGTTATTTTTTTAAGAACTTGTATACAGTGACAAGTAAACTTTATATAATTTGTCGAATTGGATCGAACAAATCTACATTAGGAAAACTATTCTGTGCGTTGATCCCACCAATTGATTTTTGGTAGATCCGGTCAAAATTGAAACTGGACCGGAATCAGGAAATCGGCCATCACCTACACCTAAACCAACCCATGGCCGGTTTCGGAACTGGTAGTTTGATTAACCGACACATGACTAGTCTACTTGGCTACCTATTGTATTATCTTTTTGGAGAACGGCAAAGTGATTAAGGAGTTATTTTATATTGATATCTTAGATATGAGATATCGAATATTGTTACGAATATGAGTGAGATATACTATTTTTTGATATTGATATCTTAGACGAATATCAGTATGGATATATGAATATTGGTATGAATACGAGTGAGATATACTATTTTTTGATATAGATATCTTAGACGAATATCAGTATGGATATTAAAGTATGAATATAAATGACATTCGTTGGGTATGAGTTTTTTTTTTTTTTTTTAATAAGGTAACGATTAGGGTTGTCATAAGTACTACTTGGACTTACTTAGATCATACACGAGGAATGAGAACTAGTTACTAACCAATTCTAGCGAGGAATGGGCAAACCACCGCCTGTGGGGTTCGAAACGGTGACCTCGGGAGTACTACCCCAAAGGCTTAACCACTGAATCAAATGACGTTGGGTATGAGTGTATGGATATGATTGACATCTTTGATATACTATTTTTTGGGTATATCAAAATAATATTGATATTGAAATCTCATATACCAAATACTGAGTAATATATATCAATATACCAAACAGGCCTTAACTCCCAAATGGAACAATGCAGGTTGAGTGGAGAGCCCTTTGGCATTGCAGACTTGCAGTAGCTTGTAGCCATGCACTCATGCAGTATGCATGTCCGTCCCACAGCCTTTCATGATTCATGAGTTTCTCACGAGTTTTACAACCGTTTTTATTTCCCCCCTTTCACATTCTTCTAAATTCTTTTTTTTTTAATAAAAAAGTTACAACACCTATGGGAGGAGCCAAGCAATTAAGTTAATGAACACCAAAATAACAACACTATACAACCAAGTCAACCACAAGCAAACCGGCTAACATAAAGCCAAAAAAAAAGGAAAAGGGACTTTGGTTTTCATCTCCTAGACTTCTTCTTTGCTACTGAAGTACCTCTCCCCGTTGAAGCCACCTCCTTGTCACCATCTTTCTGCCTCTTCGAGGTCCCGGCATCCAGTGTACCGCCACCACCACCCATAGCTGCCTTCCTAGTTGGCGGTCTCCCGCCCCCTCTCCTGACATTCTCCGATCTCCCTGTCTCTTCTCCACCTCTAGTTGATCTCCTCCCCGATACCCTCTTAGCTGCTCCATCATCTTTCCCACCACCACCACTACTATTACCGCCCTCCTTCCCTACAGCTAATTTCTTTTTGCTTGTCTCATTTTTCTTTGTCACCCTCTCCTCTTGTTCTTGGTCCTGTTCTACATCATTATCCCATGCCACTGCCTCCTTTGAGGGCGAGTTTTGCTTCATTCTCTTGAGGAAATTCACAACCCCTTGCTTTTTCAAGGAAGGCTGCAGGAGCCTTCGCCTCTTATTAATCGGCTGCTCTTCTTCTTCATCCGAGCTCTCGTCCTTTTTACCCTTCTTGTTGCTGTTGCTGTTATAGTTACTAGCACTAGCATTGTTACTATTATTACTCTCCCCTTGACCCATTCCTTTACTCTTCTTATTTCCACTACCACCACCACTATTATTATTGCTTGTGGCAGTTTTTGCTGCAAGGCTTCTCCCAATTAAGCTTGACCTCTCCTTCTTCATCTTCTTCGATTTGTCTTTATTTTCAACCTCGTCTTCCTTACTCTTGGTTGTCATGTTAGGCTCCGACGATAACGAAGAAGGCTTGATGGCGTTTGGGTTTGTCCTCCTACGGCACACAACAATGTTAGTGGAGGATCTAGGTTTCTTGAGAACTGGGTCATGGATCTGGGACTCCAATTCAGCTGTTGCTGGTTTCACTTGTTGGGATGGCTTGGGCTTTTGGGGTGGCCGTTGGGCCACAATCTCCTTGGTCACCAATTTTCGAAGCTCATGGGCAGCCACGTGTTCTGGGGAAGTCTTGTGGAAAAAGAGGGTGGCATTGGCGAAGATGAGGAGGATGTCACGGTACAACTTGGAGTGGCAGTCACAGTACATGCCTTGCTCCAGTTTCGATTGAACCGTTTCCAGATCCATGTGTTGCCGGATCAAGTTCCTGTACTCTTCTGTTTCCTGCAAATTGTCATGACAAATGTGTTCAATTTGCAATACAGAAGACGCTCCTCTAAAAGGCAAAGCAGTCTCTGATTCAGCTCCGATTTAAACTAGACGTACTGAAAACAGAATCATATACGCATTAACACGCGTAACTAAAATAGGAGTCGGAAGAATCATGTAGTAATTGGAGTACATATTTAGCTTAACGCGGAAAGCACCAAAAAGTTTTTTTTTTTAAATCTGACCCAAAAAAGAATAGCCCGGCCAATTAGCACACAACTATTCATGCCTTGTACCATCATCATAATGTCCATACTTTTACTTTTTTTTTTACTATATAAGCCCATACTTTACACGTATAAGTCCATATTTTTTTGTTGTTGTTGTAATTTGTAAATACAGAATTTGAAGAAGAGCTAGGGTTTTTCAGTTTAATTATTCTGATTAAATCTGCTCCCTCCATTATAGTAAACTTGTCATTATAGATTTTCTCAATAAAAGTTGTTATTTAACTTATTTTAATACATATTTTCTAATAATATCCCTATTAATTAAAAGTATTTATATAAATTTATAAAATAAGGTAAAAGATCTTAACAAGATTAATGATATTTAAGTCAAATTAAATGATTTTCTTAATTTTTAAAACGACAAATTTAGCGGAGCGAGTACAATAATATTTTGATAGATATCTACTATGAAAATCCGTCTATATCTATAACTATATATTAAAGTTATACCTTTTCGAGCCACTAGAACGATTCTGGCCCCACCTCATATTTACAAAATTAATTTTTATTCTTAATATTTTAACTTTTTTCTATTAAATTCTTCTTTAACAATTTAAATCTATCTTTAACATCAAACAAATATCTATTTAGTATAAGAATATCTTTTGAAAAATTTATTATACAAATATTTAAAATTAAAGATAACAAATTTAAAATATTTTAAAATAAGTATAAATATCTTTTATCTTTTAGCATGATATCTTTTCACGAATTTATTTATAGATATAATCACAAACAGAGTACGGTGGCATCTTAAATTAAATTAATTAAATTTGAAATATTTTATATAATTAAATTATCTTTTATCTTTCATATTTTATTATATCTTATTTATTAAGTTAACTACTATTTTTAAATTCTTATCTCTTTCATATTTGAATATATAAATTTTTATATCCATGAAATATTATCAAGGAAAAAGAGAAATATAATTATTTTATCTTAATAATATATCTTCATTCTCAACATTAAATTTAACCATTTTTATTGATTAACGAAATTATACATTCTACGAACAATAAAATTGTTTATATTAAAATTTATATTATTTTTTATTTATTAATATCCTATTTATAATGTCTATAAAATAACGAATCGGGGTAAAACTAGTTTTTTTTAAGACAATAACTAATATTCTGTCTAGGAGTGTCCAAACCCGGTTAACCGAGATTTCGGTTAACTGAAGTTCGGTTAAACATGATTTCGGTTAGTTAAAATCATGAGCCGAAACCGAACCGTGAATCCCGGTTAACCAAACTACGGTTAACCGATTTTTCGGTTCGGTTTTCTCGGTTAACCGATAACCGTTTATGTAGTTTTATCTTAAATAATTAAGACTAAAATAATAAAATTTGAATAAAAAAAGCGATCAAGAAAGACTTTTATTTTAGATATGTACTCATATCATATTGTTTTGGTGGTTGTAAACAAATATCAAGAGTATATACTATATTGTGTGGAATCAAACATTATGTGTATTGATTTTTATCCCATCAAATTTAATAAGCGACTCTTATATAATTGAGAAGTAGAAAAATAGTATGTAAATTGTTAAAATTGAAGAAGGGAAGACTCAAACTATATTAACATCTTGAATATCAGAGTTAAACCACTAATAATAAAAAATAACTAATATTTGAAAAAAATATTAATATATTTTCGGTTTTTCGGTTAACTGTTATATGTAAAGTCGTTAACCAAACCGAAATTTCAAAAAAAGTCGGTTAGGTTAACCTAAAAAATAATCGGTTTTTGGTTCAGGCTTTTTATGGACACCCCTAGTTTGTACGATCTCATATTCTCTCAAGTCTCATCTACCAATGCTCACCACCCACCAACTTAAAATATTAGATTTATTACTTAAAAATATATAAAAATATAAAGTGAGAACATGGGCATTGTGCAAGTGGAGGATCGAACTTAGGGGCTTTTAGTATACATAAAGATATTCAATCTCACATTACCATTAGAATATAAGTAGTTTTATAAATATTTTAAAAAATTATAAAAATATATTCGGGTTTCCCGGTTAACCGACAATATCAAAACCCCGAACCGAAAAACCGAAATTATTTTCGGTTCGGTTAATCAAACCGAAAAAAATATCGGTTTTCTGGATTTTCGGTTTCGGTTTTCCGGTTTTAATTAAGTCTGGACAGCCCTATTTCTCTCCTTCGTGCATATTCTCTTCGATATTAATTTATTAATAATGGTGACAATGAAAAGTTTCCAAGTAGACAGCTAAGCGTGCGCGACCTAGCTTAGCTACAAGGAGTGACTCCGAGTGAGCTCCCCTCCGAGGCATGTTTAGGGTTTACATGCTTAATATGCATTTTATTATTAATTTAGGAAAAAGGTAGGCATGTAGAAAGATGCGGTCGTTACCTGGCTAGGAAGTCGGCGTTGGAATACCAAAGCGTGTTCGTGAGACCGTAGGATCCCCATGAACTTGATCAACGGCTGAGATCTTACGTCCATCCTCCGGTTGGCGGGAGATAATTCCTCCGCCTCCATTTCGTCGCCACTGCTACCAAATCCGACCCCGTCGCTCCGTCGCCATCCTCTGCGCTTCTTCCTCGACAAGCTAGCAGAGCTCTGCACATCGCTGCTCTGCTTCACCTCTCGCTTCGACTCGGATACCGACTCTCTTAACTCGCCCGAGTGGCCGAGTGGAACCGGCTGGCTCGTTCTGCCAACCGCCTTCTCCTCTTCCAGACCGCGACGACTGGATGAGGAGTCCTTATCCAGTTCAGACTCCACCACCGTCCGGACCGGATCCGGTTCATTTTTCCTATTTTCGCCCTGTTCTCTCCTCCGGTTCGGTTCTTTTCCTTGAGGTGGGGCCCCTTTTTGGTTCGTCGAATTAGACTCGTTGAAGGACCGATCCTCGGGCTCATCGGACCGTTCGCTGGTCATCGACTTGTCGGCGACTTCCGCCGAAGATCTGTCCGGCTCTCTCCTGCTCCGCTCGTCTCCGGCGTCGCTCCGATCTGCTCTCATCCGCAGATCTGCTTCACCGCTCGCCGTCTCGGCCTTTAATGAGGTCCTCTCTCTATCCTCTTCTAATCTCTTTACCTTCAATTGCAGTGACCTGCAAAGAAACAAAGATCCACCCAATCAGATCTCAAACGGAAAAAAATTGAATACATCTAGCGCCAACAGAGTCCAGATCTGATCCAGTGAATAGAAATTTTACACGATCGAGACATCGTGACGTTCCAAATCGCGCCGGAGTTCCTCGACTCGGAGCTTCCTCAACTCATCGACTATAAAGGGTAACTTCTCCCGGAGTTCACGTTCTCCACCGACTTCATTTTCTTTGTTGGCTTTTACGGCATCGCCGTCGCCGTCTGGCCTTTCGTCACCGGAGGCGACGTTGAATCTACGGTTCAAGGCATGGTACCGCTGTCTGCAGTTGTGTGGTGTGAAAACGTTTAAAAAATTGTTGCTTATTTGGCTGTTCCCGTTGCTGGAGGTGGTACGCTTCTGAACTTCCATTGCTATAGAGTCCCAGCTGTTGGGGCCGTGTCGGCTAACAGCGCACGCAAGTAAGAGCTCTTCCAACGTCCCCCACGATTCCCCCTCCTTTGACGACGCTGTATCGCCTCTATCGTTCTCCGCCATCGCCATTTCTCCTCTCTTCCCAATCCGATATCCCCCTTTTCAAAAATTAGGGTTTTAATTATCGTTATCGTCGTAGAAGTGCGATGTTAAAATTCCTGTCGCCCTTCTCTCTCGCTTTTTAGTTTTTTTTTTTTCGTGTTTTATCTGATATCGCTGTGTGTTTTTCCTTTTCATTTATTTTTCTCGACTATGTTTTTGGTCGCTTCGCGGCTTTGGAAGGGATGGAGGATTTGGTTCCACCGCTGTGGAATGACACATTTAGCCTCGATGATGTGAAATAATTCCTATCGTTCAAGTGTAAATATCCAAATTCATTTGCCTTCAATTTAGTCCACTTGATGATTATTTCGCATCTGAACCGTCCACCTCGGAGTGGACCCGACGGTGCGGATGAGTTGAGGGTTGTGTGCGTACGTAGACCTGAACAAAGTCGGGCTAACCCGCCCAACCCGTACCGTCCGCCCGGAAAAATGGGCGGACTTGGACAAGATTTCTAACACGAAAGGGTAAATAAGCCCGGCCCGCCCGAATTCATGGGCGGGACACGAACAATATTTTTGACCGAATATCCCGGATAACCCGCCCGAATACCCGAATATATTAAATATTTAAAATAAATATTTATATTTATAAATAAAGATATGTTTGTAAAGAATACTTGGGGCCATTGATTGTAGAATTAGTACAAAAGAGAGTTAGTTATTATAGTTCCTTCACCTTGTCACCTAAAAAGCTAGCATAAATACGATCTTAATTTCAAGTAATGTTAGACCGTGTAATTATAACACTACGATTTTCTAATTTTTTTTTTAATGGACATGAAAAAAAAATTATTTATGAATTTATATCCGGGTCCCGACGGGCTACCCGGGTCCGGATGTCCGGGCGGACTTGGACATCCTTGCCGGCCCGAATCACCCGCTTGACCCGAACCCGCTCGGACAAATGGGCATAATTTTTGTTCAAAGCCCGGCCCGGATCCGGCCCGAACCCGACTTTGTACAGGTCTATGGGTACGTAGTAGCTAAACACCAAAAAGCTTCTTTTTTTTCTACTAGAGATTTGGGGCGTGCGTTGCACGCCATGAGAATTCTAGAAGTACGAGAAAGAGAGCGAGAAAGCGAGAGAAATTGACATCCCGGTGAACGAACGGTCCAGATAGGGCATTAGTAAAATTAACGGTCGGATTTTAATATTGTGCGTTCTTTTATAACGGGGGAAAGCAAGAGAGTAGGAGACGGAACAAAGAGAACGAGAAAGCGAGAGAAATTGACATCCTAGTAAACGAACGGTCCAGATAGGGTATTAGTAAAATTAACGGTCGGATTTCAATTTTGTGCGTTCTTTTATAGAATAAGAGATTCACGACGGTTTGCTATAGGTTAAGACCGTGGTTTTTTTAGAAAGCAAGAATTCGATAATTCAGATAGATCTGATAAATTGAGAGGCCGCACTAGACAATCGTTGAAATCGATTAAGAAAAAACCGGGCCTATACAACCATAAAATCAAGTAAAGAGTACATACATGAAAAAGGACCAAAATAGCAAGTTCATGCTTGGGGCGACTCAATTCAAAAACCCAAACTCATATTCGTTTCATTGGAGAAGTACAAGCCACCTCAATTGACCCTGCCAACCAAAAACAACAAAAGGCTGAACAAAGAAAAAAGGTTGTTAGAGATAAGATCAAATAGGAATGGGTCATGCCCAAAGAGAACTAGACCTAAAAAAGATAGAAGTCATAGTTCTTCCACAAAAACGATTAACATCCACACAAATTGGACAAAAGGACAACAATAGATTAAAAATCTACATGTCCTAAATCCAAGAAAATCAGTTTTAATTTGGAACGAGCAACGTTCATGCTCTTGACGACGGAGAACAGAGATAACCTCAAAGCATAAGGTTGATCGAATCGGGAAACTCCAAAACCAACCACAGATCGGATGCTTGGAGAAGGACTGATCTCATATCAAAACAAACAACAAGCACTCGTCAACCATCGACGAACAAAAAAACACAAGATCCATCAAAGACTGGAAAAAACTAACCCAACAACAACAATATTCAGTACTTGGCCTAGAATACTTGCAAACATAGACTTGATTTTCTTTCACAAAGCTTCTATAAAAAGCTGTGAGCGGGTAAAATTAATCGTCATAATTATTTTCGCTATTATCCGTCATAAAAATATTTTTATTTATTATGCTTTTCTATCTTTAAGTATTTTATTATAAAATTAAATATGGTGGTTATTCGTTATAATGGAGGATTCTATCTTAGTCGAAATATAGAATTTTCACTTGGATTGGGGAGCACGAAATTGCTTGTTGGGGATGGAGCATTATCGACCCGCCCTTAGAGATAGAATTTGGAGCATTATCGACCCGCCCTTAGAGATAGAATTTTCTACCTTCTCTATCTCTCTCCTCCATTATAAATATATGTCATCGCCAAGTATGATGATCACCTCATATTCGCTGAGCTCGTATGCAAGTCTTGTCCTTTACCTCGATGTTCAATCGACAATTGCTCTTCCGACTTTGGCATCTAAAGTGGATTAGGGGGTCCCCGCCCCCTTTTTCCATTGTTTAATAGGTTCTAGGTTAAAGAGGCAGTTGGAACGGGAGGTGAAGAAGGGAGTATTCGACTAGTGCATTGAAGACGAAGAATTGTGCGCACTAACAGTTGACGTCATCTATGGGAACAAGCAATTGATTCACGCAATTATGGTGCTGCAATCGATCCCAAAAGATCAAGAAGTAGTCTTTCGTAACCAAGGAGCAACCGCGTAAACCGAAATCGAGTGTGGCGCCCTCAACGAGCAAATTCGCGATCGCGGAATCCAGGGCGATCGCGCGAACTGTGATATTCGCTCGGAGGTCCAAGCCCTGACGCGTATTGATCAAACAAATTCCGATATTCGCTCGGAAGATCAGACCCTAGCACATAGTGAGCAAGGTGCCTTGCTTGAAGGCGACTTGAACCGTGACCCGACCCCTCTTGCAAGCACGGTTGTTCATCACCCAACAGTCAAGGATCTGATTCAAGCGACGGAATTGACAATCGTAACACTACATTATCCGAATCTCATGGGTTTGTTTGAGTGTGGGACTAAGCAATGCGTGTTACCGAATCCGAAAGCAATTGAAGTCTATAGGTTCATGGGCGATCGCATGAATCGGGACGAGTAACTATGATCACGTATCAAAACCGCAACCACGATCTGGTGAGCCACGACCACGAACCAAAGACCAGTGATCACGGATGAGCGCAACTGCGCAAATCTGAGCCTGAAATAGAGCAGAACCGCGAGCAAAACCCTAATTCTATCAACCCACGCTACGATCATGGTATATCGATCTAAAACACTACACTAATACGAGATATCAACTACTACAATTCTAAAGGTCAATTGGATGTCATATCCTCTAGGATTGAACTTTGTCGATGGAAAAATCTTAGTCTACTAACATTCTTAAACATTCAAGAGCCATATATGCCTGAGTGATGTTTCTGCCAATTTGGCTCTTGTCAAAGCATCTCTAGGCTACCTGTCATTATGGCCCACAAAGTGGTCCGAAAAGAGAGTCTTAGGAACCATTACATATTGGGATCAACGCTTTAACTTCTTGTATCCAATGAGGGATCTGACTACTTTTCCTTGGTCAATGGATGAAAAACACTAAGAGTGACATTTACAACACACTCATCCAAATCTATTGAGGAGTTCGGTCGAAATCATGGCCAATCCGATTGACGGTAGCACCAACTTCAGTGGATAGTTTTAATGTGTGAAAACTTTTAATTGTTAATACTAAGTTATATATACACATTATAATTGGTCTTGTTAGTTTCTCATAAATTATTCTTTTTTACAACGCATAAATCATATTTGAAGCCTGGTATGATAGTATTCTCAATTGAGATAGTTTGACGGCGATGTGGCGCGATTTGTGGACACACTAAATGGACTTCTCACGATGCCCACCCTTCCAATATCAGCTATGTAAGCCACTAAGCCCCGTCAGCTTAGCGCACTCTCCGCTCTCGCACCCTCGATATTCAATCCGGTCGTCATTGTGATTTTGGCCCTTGACATTGAATATTTTTTTATTTGTAATGCTTTGTAAAAGTCCATAATTATGTAATGTGAACAATATATTTTTCAATTTGGACAATTTTATTTCACAAGTAATATCAACACACTTAAATATTTTTCGAAAAATAAAACTTAAAACCTTTATATGTATATCAACCCAAAAATTAACAAATCAATACAAATAAAAATCTCAAAACTAACTCTAAATTTAAGTTTTTAAATACAAAATTCTATACTAAACTTACAAATACAAAACTATACTAAACCTACCCTAAAATCAAAAGCTTTTATAAAATTTACTAAATTTAATTAAAACTTTCTAACCATCTAAAAACTTAATTAAAAATAATAAAACCATTACTTCGGTCACATTGACCGAAGCAATATTAATATAGTTTCTCCCTCTATGTCCAATAAATCATCTTTTCTTTTATAATAATTTCTACCATTATTAAATTGCAACAAATATATCAAATCTCTGTTGAAGAAAATTAAAGAAATACTTACAATTGCATATTCATTTGCAAGAGCTTTAAATTTGCATCTTTCAAAATAAAATAATATAATGAATATTACTTATGTTTTAGAAAGTATGAAACATACAATATTGTTATTAATTATTCACAATTTTATATGCATGAGAATCACATTGATATAAATATAAAAAAACCTAAAATTTGCAATATTTTAAATATAAAAAAATGAAATTAATGCTTGAATTGTCAAATTAGGATGTGAAAGATATTCATGTATCTTAAATTAGTATGCACTAATTAAATGATTAAATAATTTATATATGTATATGCAAGGTCTAAGACCATGAATATCGGTCGGTTCGATACCCAAATTTCACAAGAAAAAAAAGGAAAATTAAAAGAAAAGTGAACGAAACTCTCGTTTGGGCATCGTAGAACGATACGAGTTCGGTGTCAGACAAAAGCAAGAAAGTGGGCAGTGAAGCGCGCCAAATTCATCCAACAAATATAAATAATGACACACAACGAATGGGGGGATGCAACATGGCTCATAGTGAATGGCCACTTTTATATTAATTTTCATTTTGCTTATTATTGTTTTTAATCATTTTGGCCTATTTTTAATTTAAACAATAAAATAAATTTATACCAAAATTCATAATTTTTTTTATCTACCCATAGACACCAATTTTATAGTATATATGTGAATTAGAAAAAATTAAATTACATTTGGCGTTGTTTTATGGCGAGCAAATACATATTTATTTATTCTTTTAAATAACTCATTTGTTAGATCAAAAAATTATACCAAAAATTATTATTTTTTACCTACCCATAGATATTAATTTGTATAATTTTGATTTATCGGGTTTTTTATATGTCCATAGTTTTTGTTATCTGCCCATAGCTTTAGTTATCCACCCATGGTTTTGGATTTTAAAAAACCCTATTTTTAAAAAACCTATGGTTTTGGATGCATAGATATTAATTTGTATATTTGATTTATGTATTTTATTTGATGTATGTTGTTTCGTTTATTTCGTTGTGTACGTTGTATGTATTTTGATTCTATTGAGTTAATGAAGTATGTTTGTCTTGATTTGGTTTATAATTATTTCTTTAATTTACTATGCCTTTGATTCAAGATTTATGCAAACCATTTTTTTTAAATTTAAATCAAAATTACAACCTAAAATAACCCTAAAATAAAAGGATTGTAATTTATTAAGATTATTGTGGCATGTAAAATTAGATAAAGAGATATTTAAAATTAATAAATTAGTGGTATATTTGTAATGGTGTAATGGGGAATAAATAGTTGTTGGGAATTGAAAAAAGTGAAAAAGGGGTTCATGGGTTAATGGATATTTAAGTGGGTTTTGTGAAATTAAATTTGGGGATTATAAGATGATGTGGAAGTGAGAGAAATGGTAAAAGTGGAGAATTATGGGGTTCATAGAGTTCACCAATATTCATGCTCTAAGGCCCTAGAAGTGTTATATCATGCCAACCCGAGGACTTTCTAGGAGGTCACCCATCTTGGTACTACTTTCGCCCTTTCACGCTTAACTTCAGAGTTTTTTGTCCTCACTCGAGCTCTGAAAAGGAAGAGTTCTTGTTGACATGGTGAGCACCTCAATCTCTTATAACCTATTGGAGTGTTACATTATATTTTTTAATATTTTGGTTTTTTTGTATACAATCAATTATAATATTTCGTAACTAGTTGGGGGTGGCCATAAACAGGGTTGGATGGCCAGTATAGGGGAAAAGCTGAGGGAATAATGACTGCACTGGTTAGTCTGGTTTGGACATGTTCAGAGGCGAGGTCCCGAGGAGCCAGTTCGCAAGTGTGAGAGCCTGGTCTTTGGAAACATACATAGAGGAATGGGATGGTCGAAGAAATGTTGGAAGGATAGTATAAGACAAGATGTCAGGTTGTTGGGTATTTCGACAAATTTGGCTGTATGTAGGGATAATTAGAATGGCAGAATACATATACAGACACTTGTACTTGTGTAAAATAGTCACTTAGACACCCTACCTTTGGATTTGTTCTATTAAACACTTGAATTTAGCCTTTTATGTTCTATTAAGTACTTTTTTATTGATGTGGCAGTGTGCCTGTAATGCACTCTACCATTGGAGAGTGAGTCTTAAACAATCTCCATTTTTAGCTGATGTGGATATTAATTTCCATTTTGTGTTTTATTAATTTTCATTTTTATTTGGAAGATGATTCTAATACAATAAATGTATTATTTTTTAATTTACAAACTCAATATAATACATTTTTAAATGTTTTATTTCCATCTCTTCTTCCTCTATCTCGTAAGTACTGAAAATGGGGGATCAAGGCCAAAAAAAACCTAAAATGGGGGATTGGAGGTTGGGTTGGCATCAGAGGTATGGCAAGTTATGGAATTCCCGAATCTTCACACCGGTATGGCAAGTTCTGGAATTCCCGAATCTTCACACCCGCTTATCAGCCCACCGATGTCCAAGCCCGCCGAATCTAAACACTTTTCATCCGTCGATCTCCATGATCCGATCTGAAATTCGGGAGTACCAATTGGTCCATGAACAAATCTGATCTGGAATTCCCGAATCCTCACAATCAATTACGTCCGATCTGAAATTCGGGAGTACCAATTGGTCCATGAACAAATCGGATCTGGAATTCCTGAGTCCTCACAATCAATTACGTCGCTCTTCGCTCACATTCTTCTCCAGATCTCCCACGTACAATGAAGCATTACCGAACCCCGACATGGCCGAGAGTCCCACCGCTCCCGCCATCGTCACCGGTGAAACGTGGCCCACCGCTCCCGCCATCGTTGCCGGTGAAACATGGCACCCGCCAGATCTGAAATCTTCAAGTGGTGGACGAGGAGGAGATACCTCCATAGAGGAGCCGCCGGCGGGCCAGATCTGAAATCTTCAAGTTGTGTACGAAGGCCAGATCTGAAATATTCAAGTGGTGGGATATGATTCATGTGCAAAAGAGTTTAGATCTGATGGGATTGAACTAATGACGACCACAACTAAGGACCTAGGTTAATGGAAGCACATTACTTTCCCTTTCACCCATTTTTTAGAGCTTTAATGAAATTAATTTTCTTTTATTAAAATCTTCACAAGTGCCATTTCATAAAATTAAACTCTGACGTGGTATCTACGTGGATAAAAATGTGGCAAGGTTTTTTAACACATCAGCGTGCGTGTATGATACTTGAAGAATTCTCGGTGACCAGATGTCCAATAGAACACAAAATGCTAAATTCAAGTGTTCAATAGAACAAATCCAAAGGTCAGGTGTCTAAGTGACTATTTTACACAAGTACAGGTGTCTATATATGTATTCCGCCTAATTAGAATGAGAAGATTCGAGTGGTGGACATGCAAGCACCTAAACAGGCCGTCTCACGGGGCCTTGAGGCGTCGACTTTATGTTTTGGTTCTTTGGTTATGTTTTTGGTTTTTTTCTTTCGGTTATGTCTTTGGTTTTGTTTTGTTGCACTATTTTCTATTGCTTTTGGTTGCTCTCTATCTGTGTTCGGTTGTCCTATCGGGTCTGTTGTTGTATTTTATAACGAAAGTAATTAATATGTTTAATCACATGTTATAGTATCTAAAAACTCAAATATTTAAAAAAAATAACAAACATGTGATATAAATGTTGTCTCGTTGAACAACCGAGTTAACACTCTAGTTTAATTAAAAAACAAACCATCATAAATATTAATTAAATAATTATGTTTACCTTAACCGAAGAAATGTAGACAAATTCATAAAACTGTTGAAAAGTCGAGGAGCCACCTTGAAAATTACTCACAAAATACAGTAGGGCTCTAATGGCCACAATTCTAAGAGCATCTTCATTGATGAGAGACCCAAAAAATATCTCAACCAATAAGCAAATATTATTTTATATTTTATAATCTTTAGGGTCCTTGAAAGTTCCTCAAACCAAAGACCCTTAGAGCATGTGCAATTGAAAGGAATCTAAGTCCTCTTTACACTCTCCTCTTCAAAGAGGAGCTCCTCTTTGTTTTCAAACTTGAAAGGAGAATCCTCTTTCAAAGAGAAACGAAAGCAATCCTCCTTTCATAGAGGAATGAAAGCTTTGGCTCTTGTGCCTAAAGAGGAACTTTTTTTTATTGACAAGTTGACACATGTATTCCCACTTTCAACTAACTTCATTTATTTTATTTCAACTTATCATTAAATAAATTTCCTATCAAATAATAATTACTGTTGATTATTTTTTGAAAGAATAAATCAATCAATTTTTATAATTTTTTATTATCTATAAATAGAGTCTAATATTGTTGTTCATTTTTCACAAATTTATCTTACATTTTCTTTCTCTCCTTCACTAATACTACTATCTTTCATGGATAATCACAATAAAAATCCAAATAACTCAAACATCCAATATCATCCAAATACATTTAATTTGGATCAAGTTCAAGACATGCTATAAATGTTTGGTAATCAACCAAGGCCAATTAATCCAAATTATTTCCAAACCTTACCACAAATTTCTATGCAACAATGTTTTTATTATTTATGTTAACACTATTTTTATTTTGTATTTTTTTTGCACTTTATAATGTTGTTTGAAGTTATCTTAATGTTAATTAGCTTTATTTTTATTATTAATTAGTTTATATTATTTTAAATCTAAATTAATTAAGTAAATATAATTTCTTATCAATTCATTTGATTAACTAAATTTCTGTAAAATATTGAATGGTATAAAATATGTAGTAAATGTATATGTTAAAGTAGGAGAAAAGAAGTGAAAGGGGGATACCTTTGTTATGGGGAAATAAAAAAGAGGAACAGAAGGAGGAAATGAAAGTGAAAAATGATGTGAATGATAAAAAAAATGAGATGTCAAAATCAAGGAGAGAAGGAAAGAAAAAAATGAGAGAGTATTGCACATCCTTAGCATTGTACATGCTCTTATCTCTTTCTCTTTCTATAAATTCCCCCACAATATAGAAGATCATTTTTCAATTTCTATCTCCTACTTTAACATATATATTTATTACATAGTTTTATATCATTCAATATTTTACAAGATTAGTTAATCAAATAAATTAATAATAAATCATATTTACTTAAATAATTTGATCCAATTAATAAAATCACAAATGATTTAAGATAATATAAATGGATTACTAATGAAAAAATAAACTTATTCAACTTTAAAATAACTTCACACAACACTATAAAGTACAAAAAAACATTAAACATAAATAATAAAAATATTTGTAACACCCCGACTTAACGTCGAGACGTTACTAGGTAGTTTGACCCTAACGGGTCCTACCTGAACTGGTTGACAACTAGAATACCTGGACCTTGCAACTCGGGCAAGTCAAGAAAACTATTTTAAAACATCCAACTATCGTTCAACAAACCACATTTATAATAATGTCATGCATGAATCCCAAATGTATAGCCAAATCACATTCAACACCAAAAATCTGCTAAAGTTAACAACATAGTGAAATATCCAAAACCGCTAACAAGATTAAACTGAACTCCCAACCCACCTAGTGACCTAGTGACACGCGTCCACGATCCGCTGCAACATCTGGCCTAGGCTCCAACACGGGACCTGTGTGAGTACCTGGAACTGGAAAATAAAGACCCCGAGGGGTCAGCTACTACCCTAGGCAAGCTAGATAACACACGACAATAGTAAGACGTTTGAAAAACAACAATTAGTCAACAACATAACTTTTAACAGTGAATTGAACAGAACAGAATAGATCCACACATATTTCCGCAACCTAGAGAATATGTGAAAGGAAAGGCAATGAAACATACCATAGTCAAACTAACAAGCACAAAAGTAAAGCATTTGTAGTAATAACCCACACTTCGACATTCAACAATAAAGGGAGATACAACGAAACAAACAATTCATCAAGCGTAACGAGAATTCACAAGGTCGGAAAACCAACTAAGTAATCACACACACACACACAACAAAACCATTCACAATCCTATTGGGAAATTGAAGGTAAAGAGATTATAAGAGGATAGAGAGAGGACCTCATTAAAGGCCGAGACGACGAGCGATGAAGCAGATCTGCGGATGAGAGTAGATCGGAGCGACGCCGGAGACGAGCGGAGCAGGAGAGAGCCGGACAGATCTTCGGCGGAAGTCGCCGACAAGTCGATGTCCAGTGAACGGTCCGATGAGCCCGAGGATCGGTCCTTCAACGAGTCTAATTCGACGAACCAAAAAGGGTCCCCACCTCAAGGAAAAGAACCGAACCGGAGGAGAGAAAAAGGTGAAAATAGGAAAAATGAACCGGATCCGGTCCGAACGGTGGTGGAGTCTGAACCGGATAAGGACTCCTCATCCAGTCGTCGCGGTCTGGAAGAGGAGAAGGCGGTTGGCAGAACGAGCCAGCCGGTTCCACTCGGCCACTCGGGCGAGTTAAGAGAGTCGGTATCCGAGTCGAAGCGAGAGGTGAAGCAGAGCAACGATGTGCAGAGCTCTGCTAGCTTGTCGAGGAAGAAGCGCAGAGGATGGCGACGGAGCGACGGGGTCGGATTTGGTAGCAGTGGCGACGAAATGGAGGCGGAGGAATTATCTCCCGCCAACCGGAGGATGGACGTAAGATCTCAGCCGTTGATCAAGTTCATTGGGATCCTACGGTCTCACGAACACGCTTTGGTATTCCAACGTCGGCTTCCTAGCCAGGTAACGACCGCATCTTTCTACATGCCTACCTTTTCCCTAAATTAATAATAAAATGCATATTAAGCATGTAAACCCTAAACATGCCTCGGAGTGGTATCATAATACCCCTCGGCCCCAAATCGCGGCGTAGGTGCCATAGAGCGATCTAGACGACCTTGGCCACAGTGTGGCTCAGTAGTAGTGTTAGGGCCACGATGAGGAGTCATGAGATGCTCATCATAGCGACTCGAGGCGCGCGGTGCGCTTGCCTCTAGGTCAGCCCTCGAACGCTGACCGTGCGTTGTAGGCAACACCGATTGGTGATGCCTACTCTCGGGGGCATTCCTATCACTAAAGTACAAGGGATTGCGATGGGTAGAAAACTCACCTCGTTGGTCATAGTCCCGTTCTCCCTCGTCGGAGTAAATGTCGTCCACATAATCCTCACGAACAACGCGCTCCTGTCGCCGGTCTTGAGTCGGAAGCTGCCGACTCTCAATAATAGATGGTAGGCGCCGAATAATCGGTTGTGTAGAAGTCTCCGGGTACATCGGCCCCTTACCACGCTCCAAAGCACGGTTAGCGGTGGCTCCATTAGCAGCATTCGTCGCGCCCGACAATTGCGCTTGGAGCTGCTGTTGTTGAGCTCGTGATTCAGCAAGCTCACGTCTCAAGTTAAAAATCTCCTGCTGCTCAGGAGTCATGTCTATTCCCGGCTGCACATTTCCGTCATCCCGGACCTCGGGAGGAACTACCAATGCTGGAGATGGATCATGCGTCGGGTTTTCCCCGTCCCCATTAGCGGAAGGGTTACCTGTAGCCATAGGGCAACAACTAAAAGAGCACAAAAGGATCTAACTACCAACTAAGCACCCTAAACTCAAGCAAAACCACGTGATGTATCAAGACCATTTCCAGCCTCACTACCCACCGCCTCCTCAGCCCGAGTACGCAGGATCGAGTATACCACCACCATGGGCCGAGGATCTTTCTACACGGATGCAGCAGCTTCACCTCCAGACCGATCACATTCATCGGAGGATGGATAGATGGGAAACCGTCTATTCCGCTCGCATGTCGAGGGAAGATGAGAGGCAGCGTCAGAGAGAGGCGGATGATGCTGAGCGATGGAGGACGATGTACGACTTCATGGGGAACTTTGAGCACTATTTTCCTCCACCGAACCGTTGATCAAGCTCAAGATGAAGTTTCCTTTCCTTGTTTCCACTTTTGTAAGTTTTATGTTTTTCATTTTTTCTTTTTAATTTTTTGTTTTCTTTTCTATTTCTTTTCCCTCTTCTTCTTATTTTCCTTACAGTGGGGACACTGTAATTTTAAGTATGGGGTAGGGAGAAAGTAGAAAAAATTATGTCCTAGGTGTTTTCTATGTAGTTGTTATTTCTTTTAAATTAAAAAAATATATATCGGAAAAAAACAAAAAAATTTAAAAAATTTAAAAATCCAAAAAGAGTTTAGAATTGATAGATATCCCTTCTTAAAGTTCTATGATAGCAATCATTAGCTTAATCATATAATTCCTTGCAAATATGTCTTTGAAAGTATAACCGGATTCTTAAAATTGAAATTATTGTTTTTAGAAGAGAATAGCATTAGATGAAATTGAGCACATATACTTTATAGCATAGATGATGCAATCCAACAAAAATCTACCTTGTGAGAAATTTTTGGCCTTATAGGGAGAACATTTATAAATCCCTCTTCTTTTTTGTGTGATTTACTCTCTTTGTGCATATTATCTCTTGGAATTGCGATGGTTATCTATTTCTTGAGACCCTTATAAGATTTTTAGTTCATTACTTGTGAAAATCATATGATAGAGAACTTATTTTTATGAGCCCTATTATACCCTATCTACCTTTACATTATTCCTTCTTTTGGTAACCAATTTTGGCTTGAAACCTTTTTATTTTTAGCTCCACAAAAATAATTCCCTAGCCGAGATAAGCTTGACCCTATCCGGGAATTAGAACTTAGATTGGAGAGGTAAAGTTTTGTGTTTTGTTAAAAAGAAAATAGTTTATATTTGCTTGAATTGAAGGGTATTTGGGAAGGGTAAATTGGAAGTCTCTTGTTATTACATGTAAGAAAGGTCTCTTGATAAAAAGATGCACAAAATAAAGTTTTAAAGGAAAAGGATGTATACGGTGGATCGTTAACGACCCGGATGTGGGTTCGTTAACGAGGCAGCGAAAAAAAAGGGGAATAAAAAAGAGAAAAAAGAGAGGAAAAGTTAAAGTGCATTTGTGTTTATAGATAATATCAAGAGATTCTGTTATTTTTGTTATGAACTTTCTAGGATGATAAAGGGTGAGTGAAAATGAGTGTGCATAAAGAAGAGTGAGTTTGGTCATCTTATATGAAATGTTTTGGTGAGATGTGAGTTTTTAGGAGTCTTTGATTCCCGGATATTATTAACACCACATAACCAAAATATTTACACGCCTTATTGTTATTACCAAGCCCCATTACAACCCGGCCGAATGGAAGCTTCTATGAAGTTTTTCATTGAGCCTAAGTTCTCTTGATGATTCTTTGCTTGTTTTGACAAATCTTGGGTGGAGAGTATTGGTGATATAAGTTCCAATTTCTATGAGTTTTTGTATATAAGATGAGTTGAGAGATTGAATTTATAAGCCCAAATACTTGAGAGTTGAGTGAAACACATTATATCCCTTGAGAGGTTGGATTGTATTATTTTATGTCTATTTAAATGCATATATGTGTGAGGATGTTAATAGTCTTTTGCTATAATTTTCTTATGTGTAGATGTTGCTTTTTAGAAGATGGCTATGTCTTAATGAGCATGATTTGTTTTGGTTTTGGTTAGTATCTTGTTTATTGCTTGAGGACAAGCAAGTCTAAGTATGGGGTATTTTGATGTTCGCATTTTTAGTATAGTTTTTGATAGGTTTTCTTTGTTTATTAGGTTTAGTTTTGTTTAAGTTTAGGTTTAGTTTTGAGTATTTTTAGTTAGTTTTGCATAAATCTATGAAAAGAGTGGAATCTACGCTATTTTGTGTATTTTGCAGGTTTTAGCGAGAAAAGGAGCTAAATGGAGCTAAATTTGGAGCATCATAGTGAAGGTCGGGGGAGTGCAAGATTTAAGAAGTCGAAGCTTAAGAGTACAAGAGGAGGTGTTGAAGGCAACAAATCCCAGGATCGTTAACGAGGCTGTGAAGGGTCGTTAACGAGGCCACGAAGAGAAAGATTTCGAGTATTATTTTTATTATTCACCGATCCTGAGCGGGAATTTATTTCCGTATCGGTTGAATATCTTTTTAGAATCTTTATGGGTTATTAGAATATGTATTTTAGGGTTTAATATCTTTCTAGATTTTATTTCTATCTTTTAGAGATTGTTTCTATCTTTTTAAAAAAGTTTTTATCTCTTAGCCTTTTTAGTTTTTTAGGATTTTCTAGTATAAATACCCTTCTATCTAGCATAGAAAGGGGGAGTCGAATTAGAGAGTTGGTTTTTTGGAGAAGATTTGGAGGAAGGCCGAAAGAGAGAGAACCGGATCGGAAGTCGGTGACGAGGTTCGGTAGACGACGGTTTCCGAGGTTCGTTGATCGAGTTTGTGGTTCGGTGAATGTTTTGTTTAGTTTTCTTCTGAATCTCTGTAAAGAC
The DNA here is from genome assembly GCA_964016875.1 of Fallopia convolvulus. Classification (NCBI taxonomy): domain Eukaryota; kingdom Viridiplantae; phylum Streptophyta; class Magnoliopsida; order Caryophyllales; family Polygonaceae; genus Fallopia; species Fallopia convolvulus. The sequence goes on from OZ024719.1 coordinate 50,616, forward strand.
GATATTTTTGTTATTAATTTAAGTTTGAGTTTTGTTTCAATGTTTGTTTTTATTGAAGTTTTTAGTTTCTTAATCATGAGTAGTGAGTAGTCCATTTTTCTAGAGTCGGGGTTAAGCCCGGCATAGTTGAGCATGTTTGATGAGTAAGATTGTGATATGAATGCCTTTTATCTTTATTGAGATTGTTTGTTGTGCTTAATACCGAAACGAAAGTTGAGGTAATTTGAGTTTTAACTTGATTGAAAGAGAAAGTTAGTAACTTGAAGGTTGATATTATTTGAAAACGAAAGTTTCAAGCTTTAGATCCAAAACAAGCAATTGAGTAAGTTAGTTTATGAAAGTAGATTAATTTACTTGTTAAGTCAATGAAAGTTAATGACTCTATCTATTTAAAGGCATGATCTTATCTTCTTACAAATTCTTATGCTTGACTATGTTGTGGTGTCCCTTATCCTAGATTTTTGTTTTAATTGAATTATTTCTGGTAAATCTTCGTCGTTGAGTACTTGCCTCGATACCGAGTATTAATTGGAATTTAATTAGGTCATTAGTTGATATTTTTGTGTTCGGTGGTTCGGTAACGATCCTGACAAGGTCGTTAACGAGGCATCTCGTGAGTGTTGTGTTTGATTTTATTTGATTTTTAGATTGATAGACAAACAACCTTGCTTCTTGTGGAACGATCCTGACTCCACTGTACTCAGCGGGGTCTTGACTTACAAATTTATTTGTTGGCCGAGAATACCCTATCAACAGGCGGCTTAGCAACGCACAAAAAATAGTGGTGTTATGATCAAGGCAAGCTACAATCAATGGGTACACTCCACACACAAGCACGCCACAAGGCAAGTAGTACGGTACAATGACACACAAGAGAAGAGAAAAAAATTGATTAAGCCACACAAACAAGTCCGAGCCAATCTAAGGGTCAGGTTACCTTATTTTAGCTATTCTGCCTTTCAATTTTAAATATTATTTTTTAAGGCAAGAAGTTATCTTATTTTGGCTTTCGACTTTGAATTTTTTTTAATACAAAAAGTTACCTTATTTTGGCTTTCGACTTGCAAATTTTTTTTTTAATTGACTCGACTGTTACAATTTAAGATCATAAGAAACCGAGACAATTATCTATATTAACTGGAATGAAAATAATTCTCCACCAAAACCAACTAGTCATGTGGCTTCCTAAAAAAAATTGCCAAACAAAGATAAGGTGAATCATATCTTGTTCGGTTAACAAATAAGAAAATTAAAAAAAAAATCACTCCACTCTCTAATAAAAAGGGATTGGATTTGGCCAAAATAGAACGTGATTATAGACTTGCAGATATTAAAGATTTGGCCACTCCCTACAATCACGGACTTAATTTTCGGCCGAACAAATCACACCCCAATTCAAACAACGGATTATATCAAACTAGCATGCAATGGAACGCATGATACATGGAATTTGAACGTATTAATCATAGCAAACATGGATCAAATCACACCACAATTTCTTATGCTAGTATTAAACACGGAAAAAAAAAATTCGGCCAATGCACATGAACATAGATCGAGGTATTTAGGCATGGATCGGAATGGCCAATAGAATAAAACGTGGATCTACGAGAGTTAGGATGACTTACAAGATGGCTCTTGATAGCAATTGATAACTCCGACGGATCGTCCTTGCAAGTCTTCCCGAGATCCACACGAATGAGCGCCGAATAATTAGAGAACAAGGTTGTTGTTTGATTGATTGAAAAGAACGAGAGCAAGAGATGTAGAGAGCGAGAGAGGAATTACGTAAATTGAGAGCGTAAGGGACTAGGACAAGAGTAATCTCAATTGCCAATAATCCAAAACTAGGTTTTTACAAAAGAGTACGGGGCTTTATATAGAGAAGCTCCTTACTAAAAAAACAAGGACTAGTCCCGATATGCAAAACGAGACACACATCCGCTAAAAATAAACATAACGATAATATAAATAATGTCAAATTATGCAATAAAATAATGTCAAATTAAGGCTCGACTAGGCCAATAATGGTCCGTCACATAAAGTCGCTACCAAGTGTTGGGCCCAAAGAACTACCTAACCCGCGATCAGCCCAGCCCATCAATGTCTAAAGCCCAGAAGCCACGCCCGGATCACCAGCATCGTTGCTCGGCCGGGAAATTCGGCAGGTACAGTTCGAGAAAACCACTCGGAAGATGGGGTGAGCAACGTGGGAAGATGGAGTCGAGATGTGGGGACGAAAACCAGTATTTAGTAGGGGATTAGCCCAGAAATTAAGATCCAGATAGAGTACTTGTAATCAAACCGTTGTAATTCTCAATTTCTTTCAAATACAAAGAGTTGCTTTGTTCATCGAAAATCTCGTTGATCGGCTAGATATTCCCCATAAACTCACGAAATCACCTTTGAAGATTGTCGGTCGGAATTTGACCAAAACACCAAGCATATGGCTACCCCAGCAGCTACCCTTCCAGGAGTTCCTAATACCCAGACGCCGGGGAACCGAGCCGCAGGGACGGGAGTCTTCCACCCCCAGTACGGCGAAGAATCCAAAAGGCAGGTAACCCCTATTGAACCTTTCCTAGAAGTCCTCTTCAACAAGTATATGCAGGATCGTCTCAAGGGACTGGAGGACAAGATCGCTCAGATACCCGGAGTACCGCCGCCACTGGAAAAAGAAGCTCTGGATGGTTATGACGAGTCCCCCTTTGCAACTCCGATTGCCAGCGTGGATATTCCTAAGAGATTCACGGTCTCAGCAGTCCCCACTTATGACGGGACGGGGGATCCTGACGAACACGTGGCTATTTTCAAACAGAAAATGATGACCAGCTCAATACCGCGGGAGTCCAGAGAAGCGATCATGTGTAAAGGATTCGGCGCCACACTCTCCGGCGTCGCCCTGACCTGGTTTATCAACCTCCCCAAGGGGGGAATCTCATCCTTCGCGGGGTTGTTAGATACCTTTCGGATGCAATTCGCCAGCAGTCGGAAACTCATGAAACAGTCTAACGACTTGTACCGCATAGCCCAAAGGCCGGGAGAATCTCTGCGTGCCTTCCTGAATCGGTTCAACCGGGAAAAAGTGGCGATCCCGCTCTGCGACGTGCCCACGTTGATAGAAGCTTTCCGAAGAGGCTTGCTGCCCAACAGCGAGCTCTATAGGGAGCTAACCAAATATCCATGCCACATCTTCGAAGACGTCCAAGTAAAGGCCCTGGCGCACATCCGACTCGAAGAGGACGAAATCCCTGCTCGAACCGCTTCGGTCTTCGACATGGTCGAAAGAAAGGCTTCCTCTGACCAACGGAGGGAGCGCCGAGGGCAGCCGTATCCGAAAAGCAGGCACGAAGCGCCCGAAGTGCACACGGCGGGGACCAAGCAGCCAAGTGGAAAAAAAGACGCGCCCAACCGACCAAAGGTTCATGAGTACAACCTGGGTTTGGGGAACGCCGAGATCGTGAGAAGCCTGGAGAGATTCGGGGATCGTCAGATGGCCGAAGAAGGCGGACAACCCGAATCCCAAGAAGGACAAGACTAAATGGTGTGACTTCCACGAAGACTACGGGCACGAGACAGACGAGTGTTTCGCCCTCCGAAAAGAGTGAGCATACCTACACTCAAGAGGCTTGCTGTAAGAAATCTCCACCAACGCCAATCCTCCCGCCAGTCAGAATATGACAGAGCCCATGGACATTCCCTCATCTCCGGAATACGCCAAAGTAGTAAATGTTATCAGCGGCGGATCCGATATATGTGGTGTCACCTACTCGGCGGCCAAACGCCACGCCCGGGGGCAACCAGAAGGACCATTGGTGGCACACGTCCACCGGTCTGACGGACGTCCGGGAGACATTATCACTTTCAGCGACTCGGATTCGGCCGGTCTGGTAGGACCTCATCACGATGGGTTAGTCATATCCCTGTCGGTGGGAAATGTATTGATGAGGAGGATCCTCACCGTACCGGAAGCTCTACCAACATGATTACGCTCGACGCCCTCAAGGAGATGGGTCTGAAAGAAGAAAACATCCTTAGAAAGTCGGTAGCCCTGGTAGGATTCAGCGGAGAGATTGCTCATACTTTGGGGGAAATAACTCTCCCTACCTACGCTAAAGGAATCAACCTACCCGTCAGGTTCTCCGTACTCGATTGTCCATCATGTTACAACATCATCATGGGACGGCCCTGGATCCATGACATGAAAGCAGTCCCCTCCTCCTATCATCAGACCATAAAATTCCCGATGCCCTGGGGAATAAGAGAGATCAAAGGAGACCAAAGGCTAGCGAGGGAGTGCTACAAATCCGCCTTGAAGGCGACCGTCGCCCACACCGCATAGCAATTACAGGAAGCCAAGGGGCCTGCGCGGAGAGCGGACCCCGAGGCCGACAAGATCGAGGAAGTCGTCCTCGACGAGCAGAAACCTGAGCAAACCGTACGAGTCGGGAAGAACCTATCTCCAAAGAAGAAAGCAGAGTTAATCACTTTCCTCAAGCAACACAACAGCAGTTTCGCGTGGTCGCACGGAGATATGGTCGGGATCGACCCTACCATCATCACGCACCGGCTGAACGTGGATCCTCGCCACCCCCCGATTAAACAGAAGAGGCGGAAGTTTGCCCCGGAGCGGAACTTGATTGTGGACGAAGAAGTACAAAACTTGCTCCGAACAGGGAAGATCAGGGAAGTGAAATACCCGGAATGGCTGGCGAACGTCGTAGTGGTGAGCAAGAAGAACAACAAGTGGAGAGTTTGCATCGACTTCACGGATCTTAACAAAGCCTTCCCAAAAGATTCGTTCCCCCTGCCACACATCGATGCCATGGTGGACGCCACCGCATGCCACGAGATGCTCACCTTTATGGACGCCTTCAGCGGCTACAATCAGATCAGAATGCATCAAGAAGATCAGGAGAAAACATCGTTCATCACCAGCCAGGGTACCTACTGCTACAAGGTGATGCCCTTCGGACTCAAGAACGCGGGAGCCACGTACCAGCGGCTGGTCAACCGCATGTTTCAGAAGCACATTGGCAGAACAATGGAAGTCTACATCGACGATATGCTAGTAAAATCCAAGCAGGCTGAGCATCATGTCCAGCACTTGGAAGAGGCCTTCAAGATCCTGGATAGCTATCGTATGAAGCTGAACCCAACCAAATGCGCGTTCGGGGTAACGTCAGGACGCTTCCTCGGGTTCGTGGTCACCCAACGCGGGATCAAAGCCAGTCCCGATCAGATCCGAGCCATAGCTGCCTTGCGTTCGCCCAGATGCATGAAGGATGTGCAAAAATTGACTGGAAGAGTGGCAGCCCTAAACCGCTTCATCTCAAAATCTTCCGACAGATGCCGTTTGTTCTATGATGTGCTACGGAGGAACAAGAGGTTCGAATGGACCCCAACCCATGAGGAGGCTTTCCAGCAGCTCAAACACTACTTATCCAGTCCGACGCTGTTGTCCAAACCTGAGGAAGGTGAGAATCTTCTTTTATACCTAGATGTAACAGAGAACGTTGTTAGTGGAGTACTAGTACGGGAAGATGAGGGCAACCAGCTTCCCGTCTACTACGTCAGCCGTACCTTGCTTGCGGCAGAAACACGTTACTCACCCTTGGAGAAGCTAGTCCTAGCTCTAGTCATGGCTTCTACAAAACTGAGGCCGTACTTCGAGTCGCACACGATCACAGTCCGCACCAATTACCCACTGAAGGCCATAATAAGGAAACCAGAGATCACCGGCAGAATGGCCAAATGGGCGATACACCTGAGCGGATTCGATATCGATTATGAGCCAAAGGCGGCCATCCGAGCCCAAGCGCTGGCAGATTTCGTGGCTGATTTCAGCCCTACAATGGATGAAGCAGCCAGACAGCAAGAAGCCTTCGTGACAGAGAAGGAGTGTTCCGGAACTTGGATTCTGCATACAGATGGAGCTTCCAATACTCGGGGAGTAGGGATCGGAGTAGTGCTGAAATCACCCAAGGGGGACAAGATAGCTCAAGTTGTACGGTGCGCTTTCGAAGCCACCAACAACGAGTCAGAATACCAAGCCCTCATACCGGGGCTGATGATTGCCAAAGACCTGACTATCGAGGAAATAGAAGTGAAGTGTGACTCGCTGCTAGTTGTGAACCAGATCCTAGGAATATTCACCACCAGAGACACCAGGATGGCAGCATACGCAGAGAAAGTCAGAGAAATCATACAGTCGTTCAAGAGCTTCACTATCCAACAAGTCCCTAGAGAAGAGAACGCGCAGGCAGATGCTCTGGCCAACTTGGCTTCTGCCCTGGATCCCGAAGAATTTGCATCAGTCCCCCTGGTCCATGTGTTAGCTCCAGCAATCGGAAGAGAAGCTGAGGATCCTCGCCAGGATAAAGAGCGTAAGATCAGAGAAAATAGTCGGACCCTGAGGATCCTCGCCAGCGAAGATCCTGAAGGGAGTGACATGCCCCGTGAGAGAGATCCCCAAGAGGCAGCAACGCCGGGAGACCCCAATCCCGCGTCCAACATCCCGAGTGCTTCCCAAGGACCAAAATGTTGGACGGAATCGTACCTACGGTGGCTCGACCGTGGACAACTGTCGTCCGATAAATCCGAAGCAAGAGCACTCCGAATGAGAGCCACGCGATACAGCACGAGAGACGACATCCTCTTTAAGCAGTCCACAGTAGGGACCTTACTCCGCTGTGTCACAAAGACAAAAGTGCCCAAGATACTCAAAGAATTGCATGAGGGAGAGTGTGGAAACCATTCAGGGGGACGCAGCCTCTCCAACAAAGCTCTCAACTTGGGGTACTATTGGCCTACCATGCGTCAAGACGCCGCAGAGTATTTTCAAAAGTGTGAAGTTTGCCAAAAGCACGCCACAACTCTTCACCAGCCGCCAGAACCGCTGCACCCAACGCTAACGTCGTGGCCTTTCATGAGGTGGGGGATGGACATCGTAGGGAAGTTGCCGCCATCTTCCGGACAGCGAGTATTCTTCCTACCGGTGACAGATTATTTCTCCAAGTGGATCGAGGCTGAAGCATACAAGGAAATCAAGGAATCCCACGTGATAGCTTTCGTCAAGAAACACATCATCTGTCGCTTTGGGATACCTTCCGAGATCGTATGCGATAACGGATCACAGTTTATCGGGAGGAAGACCCGAGATTACTGCCGAAGGTGGAATATCGACCTAGTAACCTCCACTCCTCGTTATCCACAGGCCAACGGACAGGCGAAATCCAGCAATAAGGTTATCATCAACAACCTCAAAAAGCGATTGGTGAAAGCCAAAGGACGTTGGGCCGATGAACTACCATACGTTTTGTGGGCCGACAGAACCACTCCAAAAGCTGCCACGGGACAATCCCCTTTTTCCCTGGTGTACGGTTGCGAAGCAGTAATACCGGTCGAGGTCACCGTGCCGACTGCGCGATACGGATTACAAACGCTCGATCAGAACGTCGCCGAGTTAGCTGCCAACCTCGACACCCTAGAAGAACTAAGGGAAAGGGCCCGACTGCGCCTGGCCAAACACCAGCAACAAGTGGCCCGAAGCTACAACAAGAATGTACGGATAAGAGCCTTCGCCATCGACGAATGAGTCCTCCGAAACGTCTTCCAAAATACCGTCGAAGTGAATGCTGGGAAGTTAGCTCCTGCGTGGGAAGGACCGTACAAGATAGTTGGTATCACCGGACAGGGAGCATATCGGCTAGAATCTAAAGAAGGAAAGTTCATTCCGCGTAGATGGAACGCCACGCACTTACGGAGATACCACTTCTAGAGGAACAACCAAGTCGCCAGAAACGGCCAAATAAACTCAAGTAAGATCTAAACAATGACGTAAGCTCGGTAAAAGTCGATCAGGTAAATGGCTTTTTTTTAAAATACATGTGTTACTCATCCTCAGAAAAAGGAGAGACAACGGAAAATAACAACAGTATTCCCCCAGAGGAGTTACTCTCGGCAGCTATCGCCAGGAAAGAGGAACCTCAAAAAACAAAAATAAAATAAACAAACGGTAACAAGCCCTTCACAAAAAACAATCGAAAGTAATACTTTATTTGTATTCAAACAATGATCTTTACAAGCTTGGTTACAGGGTACAGGAAGTAATCTCCTAGACACCCGCCATCCGGCAGATTCGCCAGTCACTAAGGGACGCTTCGCAGAAGCTCGCCGGTCGGCAATTCAGGGCAAAACCCCGCGTCGCCAGTTCCACCGAGCAAACGCCAGATCATCGACGGAGATCGTCAGGGCATAGCTGGAAACGACGGATCTTGTCCTTCGCGCGCCTCCAAGCAGGTAATCCCTCTCAACCATCAGGGGCTTGAAGGCCAAAATTCAAGTCACCCATAATCCTGGTTAAGGTTTTTCCTCACCTTTTCAAGCCATAGCTATGCACCACCTGAAAACACCTAGCCACCTGCAGGGGCTACGTGAACACCGATCGGCACGGAGCAGAGAAGTACCTGCACGAAAGCCAGCACAGGAAACGCAAGCAAAACACAACAAAAGCAAAAGCATAACGATAGATAAACACCCCCGCCCCATGACGGGGGGCAAAACATCAAAAGAAAGTGTTCGTGGCCGCGCCACCATCCGAGAAACCCTCACCAGACGCCCGATAAACGGCACGCCAGTGAGGTACTACTTGTCCTTCACTAAATTCGTCCCCGGGAAAATAAAAACAAACTTTACAAACGGCCTAAGCCGCCAGACTTCTTCACATTAGTAGAATATTCATGCAGGGTTTCCAGAAGCACCCGTCTCCTCTCCCTGGTCATCACCTTCCGGGTGCACTTGTCCAGCCGATGTCGGAGAGCTCAACAGGGAAGCGATGCGAGCCGAAGGCACACCGCCAGGGAAAGCATCCAGAAATTGCTCGTTGAACTTGTCCGCATCCCCAGCAGAAAGCTTCCCCGCTTCGAATTCCCCGATGGTCTCCAGCCGTGCCAGCATACTGAAGAAAGCCCCAATATCCTCCGCGTCCGCTTTTCCCATGGAAAGTGCGCCAGCAACCTTGACTTCAAGCTCCTTCACTCTGGCCTCCTTGACAGCGATGGTGCGTTCCAGCTCCGCGACACGAGCCTTCGCAGCCACCTCTTCAGCGGCCAAAGCCTTGGCCCGAGCAGCAGACCGTTCTCGCGCCTTGTCGATCTCCTCGCGATGCTTGGCAACTTCCTGCTTCCTCCGCTCGTACTCTGCAAACTCCTTAACCATCTCATCAATAAACAGGCCGACCTCCTGGAAGAGCTGCATATGCCAAAAAAAAATCAGAGAATGGTCGTAAGTCAAAGGTAGCCTTACCCGATAAAGCAAAAAGCGCAAGGGGTTAGTTACCTTCCAAGCTCTGAGGCCTACCTCGGTCGCCATCGCATCAGCAGACACAGGGACAGGGTACTTCTTGAAGTTGGGATCCCGGTACCGTTGGAGAGATTGCCACTCAGAGGACGCGTCATCCTGAAGCTCGAGGGAATCATCGTTGCTCCGAGCAGGACGCTTGCGAGAAACCTTAGGTACCTCCTGAGACTCCCTCTTGACACCCTGGGCAGCCGGAGGCTTCGAATCACCAGAGCGAGTCTTCTTAAGGATCAAATCCGAGACGGAAAAGGAAGAACCTGATCTGCGTGCACGAGTTTCTGAAACAAAAGAAAGCAAGGGTCAAAAGTGCACAACAGTAGCCACGGTAAACTAATAAACGATGGAACTCACCCACAGAAGGACCGGAAGCAAGGGTTGAAGTCGGCGCAACAAACATCTTGACAATAGGCAAGCAAACTTTCTCAGAGCCCGACGAAGTAGCACTACCCTCGTCCTCTGAAGATTCGTCCGATGGGTCAGAAAGAGATGCCCTGAACGTCCTTTGTGCGGAAGTTAGTTGGAAGAGCCTCGACAGAACCCTCTCTGAATGACTAGGCGGTTCGACGTTGTCTGGGATACCTGCAAGAACAAAGGAACAGAGGATGAATAGGCGTCAAGAAGAGATCGCCTTGTAATACAGGAGAAAAACGAGATAATCTTACTAGCCGGATTCCATTTGTCATGCAAAAACAGGCGACTTTCAGGGGTCAGAGACGCAATCTCGACAAAGAAAAAACGGTTTGCCCAACCCTTCCCATTGACCTTTGTGTTTAAGACGAGCGGCTGGCGAGCGGTTCGAGATTGTAAGGTGAATCGACCTCGCCTTACCGTGGTAATACGGTATGCCTGAAGCAGATCGGAAACAGTAAAGTCTACCCCGGCGACCTCCGCCATCTTACTCACCCAAGAGAGGATCTTCCAAGTAGAGGGAAGAAGTTGCGCAGGAGAAAGTTTAAACCGGGCTAAAAATTCCTAGACAATAGGGGGAAAAGGGAACCGGCAAGAGATGGTGAACGGAAATTCGAAGAAACATACCCAACCAGGACGAACCCAGTCAGAATGTTCTTCCCCGGGACATACAACAACTACCCCCCCGGAAAGCCACCCTCTAAAAGGATTTGGTTCATTTCTTCCAAGCCAATGGTGTTTGGAACTCGGTCGCGCTCTTGGAGGATGCCCGAAGGTGAGAAACCGTGCCGAGAAGACATTCTATCCCTCGCCATAGAAATGTGAAGAGAGAACTGGAAACGAAGAAGAAGAAAGAAAGAGAAGAGTCGTACCTCGGGAGAGATCGCTAACAGGGCAGTGGAGTAATGAGTTCCTTCCGCGAGGCGCAGTAAATAAAGAAGACTGATGTCTTTTCACCTGCCAGAGAAAGCGCGTAGAGAGATCTCCACCTTACACTTGTGAGATCCGAGATAGCTGAGATCCCGGAAACCAACAGGCGGAAAAGATCCGGTGAATTCAAAATTCACTCGAATCTTTTGGGGCTATTGTTGGGCCCAAAGAACTTCCTAACCCGCGATCAGCCCAGCCCATCAATGTCTAAAGCCCAGAAGCCACGCCCAGATCACCAGCATCGTTGATCGGCCGGGAAATTCGGCAGGTACAGTTCGAGAAAACCACTCGGAAGATGGGGTGAGCGACGTGGGAAGATGGAGCCGAGATGTGGGGACGAAAACCAGTATTTAGTAGAGGATTAGCCCAGAAATTAAGATCCAGATAGAGTACTTGTAATCAAACCGTTGTAATTCTCGATTTCTTTCAAATACAGAGAGTTGCTTTGTTCATCGAAAATCTCGTTGATCGGCTAGATATTCCCCATAAACTCACGAAATCACCTTTGAAGATTGTCGGTCGGAATTTGACCAAAACACCAAGCATATGGCGATGTCTGGCTCGACATGCTGAGTGAACTGTAGTCGGGCTCTCAAAATGACTGAAGTAGTAGCCCTAACAATGGCCTTAGCCCTAGAACTGATGATAGGTCCATCTGAGCGAACACTCATAGCCTCCTCCTCCTGCTCAGCTGACATAGATGTAAGTGTGGTGTCATCAATAGTGATGACCACTTTGTAGTTTTGGGCAATGGTCTAACATGAAGACATGTGACAATTGGACAATTTCTTTTTTATTTAGATTGATAAAGTATGACCAAATTATATTGGACAACCATTGAAAATATTTAAGCATAAATTTGAACATAAAAAGATAGAAAAAATAAAAGTAATAATTTAATTAATAACCAAATAAATAAATCCGTTTTTGGGAAACTATTGGTCCATCCGTATCATCTGACATCTGATATGATGCGACAAAACGCTACCGAAATCTTCTCTCCGTCTTTCTCCTTCCTTCCTTGCAACCCGGTAAGTCTATAAATACTCGTTGTACTCTATCGAAATCGTCTCTCTTTGGTTCCGTCAAGTCCACCATGGCTGCGTACGCAAAAATCTCTTTCTTCTTCTTCAGAGTTATAGCCATAGTCTGCCTCTCCTTCCTCCCCGCTCGCGCCTCATCGTCTGATTCTCCCACCACCGTCTACGAAATCCTCCCCAAATTCGGCCTCCCGAGCGGCCTCTTGCCGTCCTCAGTGCATTCCTACACTCTTGAAGACGACGACGGAACCTTCTCCGTCGAGCTCGATAAGCCCTGCTACATCCAATTCGACTACTTGGTTTACTACGACAAGTCCATCACCGGCAAGCTCCGATACGGTTCCATCACCGACTTGAAGGGAATCCAGGTCCAGCGGTTCTTCCTCTGGTTCGATGTTGACGAGATCAAGGTCGATTTGCCTCCCTCCGATTCCATTTATTTCCAGGTCGGTTTCGTCAACAAGAAGCTCGATGTTGACCAGTTCAAAACTGTTCGTGCTTGCCGGGATCGGCTTGGGGTTCCCTGTCCCGATTCCTTCAAAGACTTGTTCACGGTTAGCAAGCGCCCTGTCTTCTTCCGAATTCCGTTTCCCGTGTTTGTTACCATAGCTAGCTAGGGCCTAGGGTTCCGATTTACACTTTTTTGACCTTTAAACCTTCAACTTAATCTGTTGTGTACAGGAACAAAAATGTTACGATAGAGCACACATCCATTATCATTATCATTATCATTATCATGTGTTTTGTATTATTGAATGATCGAGTGCATAAGTATCTGCCTGCATATGATATGATATGACTCATCAGTGATCGTTCTTTTTCTTGGCTGCAGCTAGTACCACCTCCAGTCATGGGAGGAAATCACACTGCTTCTCACCGAATAGATGGCGCAACAAGTAGCTGATTTGCCTCTGTTATTAGGCCCAAAGAATCACACAGAGGTCAATGCGATTCTCAAGATTGTCCATCGTTGCCAAGTATAGCAGATGTAGTATTATGTCTATATCAAGCCTCATATTAATTGTATCTCTTGTGCACACCAAACATAAGAGGACTGAATTGGCTTCTTGCTAAGAATGATGTGGTATGATGATCTACTTCCATATTTTTGGTGATCGTTAGCACTTGCTCATCAATTATCGTCATTTAATCTGGAATTTCTGTGTGATTTCCGACTAAGTTCAAAGAACAAACACTTCTGGAACGGTTGATTTGATGAACTTAATCTTGCTCACTAGATGCACATGAATATTCACATTTCACATTACATCACCAAAAAGAACTCCCACTACTCAGTATATTTAGGGACAAGAACAACAAGGACGAGCACAAACTCTCTTTAATTACTACCCATGGCTAGAATTCCTAACTCCGCATCTTCATATATAATACATCTAATACTTAAAGTGTACGAACATTGGAATAGAAGTAAGCAAGCATACGAAGATCAAGCCTAAGGAAGGACATGCCAACTGTCATGACATTCTGAACCTCTTTGTCCCTTGTTTGACACCGAAACAGAAAAGAGTAAGATTGATTTCACCTTCGTCCTGGTTCATGGGTTGCACGGGATTCTGTGACTTCTGTCGGTTGGTATTATGACTCTAGGTTGAGTAAGTTCTGATATATCTCGGCTCCCTAAGCACAAGGTCATTTTTCCCGAACCATGAATTTCGGTTTTAAGCTTGAAGAACTTGGCAATGCACAATGTGACTCTTTAAACCAACTCTACCAGCAATGCTAGACCACAAGTTGGTAACCAGCGTCTTAAAATGACCTTTTCCAGCTACGTTCTCCCAAAGATGAGGATTACTCTCCACATGCTTATCAGGGCTTGAGACGTCCACCATGCTAATGCTCATATTATTGCGTATTATGCAGAGCTTACCGTTGAGAGGAACAAGTGCAGCAGCCTCCAATGCTGAAGAATTCCCAAGGTGTAGCTTACTATCCATGAACTTAATCCATGAATCTGTAGACTCGTCAAACACCCTTAACTTACACCCGTCTTTGCAATCCGATGCATATAGCTTCCCATTGATGGAGACACTCGGGTTCCTCCAATCTGTCACCATGCCATCAGCAATTGGGGCCCAGCTATTAGTATCAAGATCATAAGCCTCACTCATGACCTCGCGATGGTTCCCCAAACCCTTAAGGTACCACTTTCCATCATACACCACTCCAATAAACGGAACCATTGCTGTGCTCATGTCAGCAATAAAATTCCACCTCGTCTTATTCGGGTCATACACCTCAGCTGATCTAAGTGTCCTCTGGATCCCTTCGCATTCCCCACCAGCCACATACAAACAATTGTTTATAACACAAGACCCTAAAAAATGACGTTTTCTAAGCATACCTGGCGCCGGGTGCCACTTGTTTGTCCTCGCACTGTAGAACACCACACGCCTCAAAGATCCCTTGATCGGATCTTTCCCTCCAAACAGGTAGAGATGGCATCCGCTTAAAACAGCACACCCAAACCCTAGAGCTTCAGAGTACTCAACGGGGACAGGTGGAAGCGGTTGCCAAAGCTGGTACACGGGATCAAAGGCATGCCATGAGATTTTACCATCACGGTCCCTCTTCATCACGTATAACCACTCTTCTGCCATTCCTAGGCTTTTCCTCAGAGAATAGAAAAAATTCCCTGACAAGAGTCGCTGCCATCTCTTGCAGACAAGGCGCAGCTTTCGGTGCTCCACACGGGGAACTCTAATTAGACAAGCGATAGCGAGATCATCAGGGAGCCCGGGTAGCAAAGGTGGCTGAATACGAGTCCTCTCTCTGCGTGAGTTCTTTGTTCTGTGAGCTCGAGGATTGATATCAGGCTGGATACATAACTTTGATCCCGGGACGAATTTTCTTGCCCCAGCAACCGTTTTCAAACCCGCATCCACCTTGCAGTAGCAAGACACGGAATCCACCTAACAAACAGGATATTAGACTCCTCACAAAACAAGATCATATCCAAATTCATATGTGTATTCTGGTGATTGCAATTATCATTATAAAGCAGCATTCAAGTATTTATAGCTCAAAATATGCAACCATTAATCAAGAAACCTCAACTCAATTCCTAATACTTAATGACCACAGGTCACTAAGAAAGTTTAAATGATTAAGCAATTGGCCATGTTTTATCACTCAATACCCTAAACCAAATCGAGCACTGAACTGCATCCCAAAGAACTAGAAGCTCAATTTTCTACAATAGCTATAAAATTCACATTGAAATTGCAGGAAATATGTAGCAGTTCCATGTATCACAAAAGCAATCAAGTAATTAACTATGTATCATCAATCAAAACCTACGCCAAAAGAGCACTGCATTTCCAGGAACTAACCAAAATTGTACAAGAATCTCAAAATCTCATTGGAATTAAAGAAACATGTAGCTGGTCACGAGAATTGCAGCAGAAATTTCAAGAATAACAAAATTTAATTCACAGAAAGAATCTGTTTTTTGTTTTTTTGTTTTTTGTTTTTTGTTTTTAATATCAGAACCAACCCGTCATCAAAGGGCTAAAAACCCCGTCAAATTCCCCAAATTCCACTGACCAACATGCGCACAATGAGGAAGATTTCCATCTATGCAGTTGCAAAATCACAAGCAAAATGAAGGAATTAAAGAGCAAGAAGCAATAGGACTCACGAGAGGAGCTTGAATTCGGAAGCCTCTAGACGCATTAGGCGAAGAACCTTCCATTTCAGCTCAATTTCATGGATGATTTCGCCCTCTCCGGTAGAAGGATCAAAACCCAGTTAAGAACACGATAGGAAGAAAAAAGAGAATCAGATCGAAATAAATTTGAGCTTTGGAGCACAAATCTGATCTAGAAAAGTTGAACAAAAAAAAGGAAGAGATATAAAGAGAGAAAACCAAAGGGAAGCTTTGTCCTTATCCTTAGTTATGCAAGTGCAAACAAGAAGAGGTCATGAGAGTTAGAGGCGCAAAATCATGAAGGGTGAAAGGGCAGCAGCACACAACTCACCTCCCTTGCCTTGCTAGTTTGTGTTACTTTGTTGTTGTTGCTGTGTGTCTCTCTCTGCCCAATTTATTAGGGGGGAAATATGGAAGAAAAAGCTGACAATTTTACGTTAAGAGGACCCATCCGCAATTACACCCTACCAACTTCACATGTTTTTAGGGAAACAAATTTACTCGCGATGAGAGAGAGATCGAGGATTAAACTATAACAACTACGGAGAGTACGAAGTATGTAATTTATTTTGGCCCGAATATATAATTAGGTTCCTCAACTTTGACAATTTTAGTAATTATGTCTCTGTATTTTTCGGGTTTTAAATAAGTCTCTGAACTATACATATTTTTGTCATTTAAACACAAATCGCGTGAGATTCATACGCATGTAATCCACTCGCGCTGTAATGGATATGAAAAGTGTCATTTAGGTGACGTGTGTGTGCCATATAAGTGCCACGTAGATAATTATATTAGATTTATTAGATTTTAATTAAATCAAACATAAATACTTCATTTTTTCTCTTCCGTCTTCTTCCTAGAGATCTTCCTTTTTTCCCTTTTTCTTATTTCTTTTCCTTCATGTGAATTATGCTTGTCGGCACTGAACAATTTTAATTCATTCTCGGGAGGACTCAAGACTCAGGAGGACGCCCGAAATTCTTCTCTGCCTCGGCTTCTGTCGTTCTTCATCGCTGGCATAGAAGGAACCAAAAACCAAAGAATTAGGACAGAACAAAAGACTCGGAGAAACGCCATCTTCACCGCCCCTTCACCGACGACATTTTTCCAGATCTGGTTCAAGATCTGGATCCTCCAGATCTAGATTTTTGAAAGAGGAACCAAATTTGTCCCGATTCTCTCTGGTTCAAGTTCCTTCCAAGGGTTGTTCGCCGCCGACATTGAGATCTGAGTTCTAGTCAGGCCATTCTTTTTGTTCCGAGTTCGTCGTTCCGACATGAGTCTCTCCTGCGTCCGTCGTTCCGGCTCGACTCTCCCTTGAGAATTCGAATCTTCACTGCCGACCATAGAACTAACCCAAAGAGAAGAATCCGGACGAACAACACACTCAGAGAAAGAATTCGAATCTTCACCGTCGAGCATAGAGGAAGAATCGGGACGAACCCCCTGAATATCTTCTCGCCCCTTTGGAACAACGGACTAGGGAGTCAAAATTCTACACCGCGCGCCTGCATATCTTCTCGCCCTATTGGAACGACAAACTCGGGAGTTGGGATTCTTCACCGTCGGCGCATCTTCTCCGCCCATGATGAACGACGGACACGAGATTTGAGATCTCCAATCTTCACCCCTGCAATTCTTCTCAAATCTGAGATCTGAGATGTGGGTAAAAAAAAGAAGATAGAAAAAAAAAAGATAAAAGAAAATATTGAATTATACTAGTGGTGAAATATTATTACAATAGTTTTTAACTTCTTTTTGTATTCCATGTAAGTATTTAAGAGAGTGTTGAATTATTTGTACTCGCAATTAAGAGATTGAGATTCACGCGTTTTGCCACTTAAGATTTTTGTGTTTAAATGACAAAAAATGTATAGTCCAGGGACCTATTTGAAACCCCCAAAGTGGAAGGATATGAATGCAAAAAATTTCAATGTTCAAGGACCTGTTTATGTATTCGGCCATTTATTTTGGTGAATTGTATAGTTTTTTTTTACTCCATCCATCTATAATGTTTGTTTTGTTTCCTTTTTTATGGTTTCAGAATATTTGTCCACTTTTTTTAATATCTATATTTTTCTTATAATATATTCTCATTTAATATATCTTTACCAATATTATTTAATCAAAAATCTATTTCAATAGCTTTTTAGTCATTTCTTTTTTTCATCTTTATCTATTAACATCACAATTTTTCTCACATTCCTATTAACTATTTTTTCTTCTCTTTGTTTTCTTAATTTGTGTGAAAATCGTCCTTTAGGACCAACATTATGGGACGGAGGGAGTATAAGGTATGAAATTTGGGCACATTAAGTAAGATTATTTTTACGGATGAGGTTTATAAGATCATTTATATTGGAATTCCTTCACAAAATCTTTTATATTTAGTAAAAAAGAAAACTAAAATAAAATGTGAAATTTTGTGAGAAGAGAATGAAAGACTTTGAGGAACCTCACAAATTTAGATTAAATTTTTTATTTAATTAGTAAGTGATCCATTTAAGTCTCTATCAATGGAGATTTTCTAAGAAATAAGGATCAAGTATTCAAGTTAGTTGTAATCGGGATAAAGGAAACAAGATGGGTGAGTTGGCGATAAAGTGCGCAATTGATTTTGTTTCACAAAAAGACATAAAAAATACTCAAACTCTTGGTAAATTATTAGTTCAATGCTTGTATTATTTATTTTCCGAAAAAACGATATTTGTGGTCAAGTACTGATTGATTTGAAGGACATTTTCTAAATTTAGGTTTATTTCGTAGTTATAAAGCATATAAAAACGCAAACAAATTAGTAAAAATTTAAAGAGAATGGAAATAAAATTCCTTATACTCCAAAAATGTGCTTGGTGTTGTATAAGTGCTCGTTTGGTTTAAAGCAGGAAGTAGAAATCGTAGGAATTTGATTCATAGAAAATGTAATTTTTGGGTAATTGAATTTCATGGGATTTGTCAAAAAACCCGAGTAAAATACATGAAAGCATTTTACCCTAGTCCATCTCTCCATCTTGTGCGGCCGTTCCAATCGAAGGAAGTGAGAGGGATCCACAAAACTCGTTGTTCTTATGATTGGCGGGTGCATTTCAGGGATGGGTCTTAGACTCGTAGTACGAGTTGAAGTTGTCGAGGTCGATGACGCTATCGCCACACTTCTTCAAAGCGAGAGAGCAGTGGGTACTGACAAATCTGTTGGTGTGGGTAACGAGGATGACGAAGTCGTTAGGGCGGGGGGTGAGATAGAGCGACGGACATGCTTCTCCCAAGCGGCGCCATGAAACAGAAGGTTGTGGGAGGTGGTGTGGAAGGAGGAGGTGGCGCCAATGTCGAAGAGCGGCAGGTAGTTGAGGGTGAAGTAGAAGACGAGTTGAGGGTGGCGAGGAGAGTGGCGCGGAATAGGAACTTCGACGAATGTGGATGATATTTGTGTTCTTCACGCGCCAGATGTAGTTGTTGTGTGACACCCTTAGATCCTATGATGTATACTTAGTAAAACTTATCTCATATATAAAGAGATAATTCACATATAACAATTATCCACGTAAACACATAGCAGACATTAAGAACCATAAAAGGCTGCACACACACACACATCTATATTGTTACTTCTCATACTAAAACATCTATTACTCTAACTTATATTACAACCCATATGTCTAAGATGCAAAATGAGGAGAAGAAGGTTGCTTAGAGCTTCAGCCGGCCGACCTGTATGAATGTGACCTCTAATAGAGACACACGTCAGTAAAAACTAGCTGAACCTGAAAAAAATTGTTTAGCGATTTACGTGAGTCCCATACTCAGTGAATATAAACCATCATTAATTATTTCACACAAAATCAAACATTTAGTCCTTGTACTTATACGTACATATTATATATATATCGTATATGAATTTACTATGCAAATGCAAATGCCGATGTATCCGATTTATTATTCTGTGAACTGTTCAAGCTTGATTTTGCCCCAAGTTTCCATTACCGACATTTTTCCATATACCAACCTTTCTTTTTTTTTTCCATATACCAACTTTTTCCATATACCGACTTTTTCCCATTACCATCTCTTAGGCATCTTAGGTCTCATTTTCTCATATACCATCTCTTAGGCATCTTAGGCCTCATGTATGACCCGTAGGTCTCCTTTGTATACAAATTCAGGGCAAGACAATCACATGTCCTTTTAATCATATTGGAATATGCTATGCAATCAAGTGCATCATGTAGTCATATATCATATATCATATACCATCTGCTAACATACTTTCTTTGCAAACAACTCTGTAAATTTCAAAGCTATCCCATATAAGTCATATAACACGTATATCCATATAGCTTATATATCACATATATCCGTATACCACATATAGCACATATATCCATATAGTACATATAACACTTAGGGCTTAATCTCCGATCTATACTCAAATATATTCATATAGCACATATATATTCTTATTTCGCATATAGCACATAGGGTTGAATCTCCGGTATATACTCACTCATATAACACATATATCATATACCACATATATTCATACATCGCATAGGGTTTAATCTCCAGTCTATACTCACTTGTTCAAGACATATACTATATTTCTCCCCCTTGTCTCTAACCACGATCTATGACTTGTGGTACTATATATAACTCAATGCAAATTAGGTTATCTACTCTTATAAACTCTAACCCAAAATGCAATGCATTATAACTTTTTGTGCATAATTCCGAATACCCCGTAAAACTTGACAACAATAAACTATATATAAGACATTTTTCTACTTCAAATCTTTCTTAAAAACTTGATCAAAGGCTTCCCTACTATCATTACAAAATAAAACCGTAAAATTACTTTGACATCTGTTACAGAATATAAATCCAATATCGAAAACACACTCTGAGAACTATAAATCGATTGATTTCTGAATCAAAACCAACTGTGGATCCAGATCTAAAAAATCAGTAAAATCCAAATAAACTATTAAAAAATTTAAACTTACCAAATCACGCTTGTACTTTCGAATTAAAACCCGATAGAAGAGATCTTGTACCAAATCCACAACAAAAATAACGAAACCTTAAATTTTCATTTATCTTCTCTCTTTTTCTTGTCTGTACGTAGCTTTTGTTTCTTACGTAGCTAGCTTAACAAAGAAGCACATCAAGATGAGCTTAGAAATATCAATGAGAAACTCGGCTAAAATTTAAAAAAATTACACTTTTCACACTCAAATTTCCTTTACTACAAATTTTACCCTGAAATAATTATTAATTTATTTTAGTTCAAAATTTTTTAAAATATAATAAATATAATTAGAAAATAAATATTACTTTCAAAAATGCACGATATATCATGCCAATATGCTATGCATATTCTATTAATATTATGTGAATGCAAAATGACGTATGCACTTTGGTCGGGTATGTTACATGTAGTTCCGCTCCGACTTCGTCGTTTTGTTGGGTTTGAATTGAGCAATGGAATAAAGAAGTTATACTTGAATGTGTCAATATATTTTTAGTAATAATTACAAAAATCTACCCAAATCGTGTAAACATGTAAAAAAATTAGATTAAAAAGGTAATTTCATACATTTAACTGTTTTTAGACAAAATCTTAGGTGAAGAATACTAGGGTTGTGCAAAGTAGGACCGGACCGGCAGATCGGACCTGACCGGACCGGAATTTTACGGTCCGGTCCAAGACCGTGTAATAACTGCGGTTTTTGAGGATATTTTTGAACTTTTCTCGGATATCCTTTTAACCTCTTTGTCCGTTTTAACGCTTAATCCAATAATTTTATTGGAATTTAAATCCTATAAAATTGTTGGTGATATCCTAAAATCATAAAGAAATGATTTTATGGATCAGTGTGAATTCTAGGATTTTTCAATGGAAAAAGAATATTTATTGGATAAGCCGTCTTTTTAATTATGTATTGTAAATGATTTAAAATACGAAACGGAAGCCTTAAATATTGAAGGTAACGTTATAAAATCATGGAAAATTGATTTTATTAGTCTACATAATTTACGGGATGTTTTGTATTTAGTAAGTTTTTCCACCCGAGGTACATAATTTTACCGCTTTAACGCGAGTCTTGTTCCGAGACGGGTTTGGTTTGTAAACCACCTCTCATATGCCTTAATTAGGAAGGAAATTGAGATGGAATTCCTATCTACGCTTATCTTCTGCCTAGTCAAAGTCTACTTTCATTTTCAAGCAAACAAAAGCGAGAGAGAGGGTTGGACGAGAACGACGGACTTGGGATACCTTCACCGCCGGCCACCAGCTTCTTCCTCACCTCCTCCTCCACCTCACTTCTACTTCCTTTTTTTCTGGGCTCGAGCTGCTACAAAAGAGGGACTCGAACCAGCGAGAGATCAGGTGGAGCCAATGGCCCGGGAGGAAAGAATTCACCGCCGGCTCTCTTATTTGCCTTGTATGAGTCGCCACCGGCGACCACCAACTCCTCCGACCACAAACCACCACGGGAGCCACCGCCAGGCAATACTCGACCACCCTTGGGCTCGGGGATCGAGCCACTATCGAGCCAATTGAGCCATTGGCTCGAGTGAAGGTATATACGATCGAAATTAATTAGCGGGTTGATTGCGGAGCCACCGTAAGGGCCTTTTGGTTTCGCTTTGCTAATTAAATTTATGGTTCTTATAATCTTGACGTTGATACGGTTACATAGGTTTAAACCGCTCGTGAAACGGACGTCCGGATCTTCACTTATAGCGAACACAAGTTTTGATACCGATTGAAAGGTAAAGGACTTCGGATAATTACTCGGGATTCGTTGTTAATCCGTTTGATCCGAGATTTGGTAACCTTTAAGAACTGTTTCTAATGAACAATTTTTATTTAGAAAATTATTTCAAAAGTGTAACACCCCTATTTTACAACATTGGGTATTACCGCCAGTGACCTCAGACTTTACCGTCCAAAGTCACCCAAGGCTTTTAGAATGATATAGAACGATTAAATGCGGAATAAAAACATATTACATAAATAGGAAAGCATGCTCCCGAAGGAGACTTAGTTCATTACAAAATACCCTACATTGTCTTTAACTTTAAGACTACTTGAAAACAAATACCAAATCCATCATGTCTCGGAGGTAAAGTAATATTAAAACCAAAATGGAAATAAAAGTACATCTTGAGCAATCTTGACTTCCTTCACTTCCCTTCACTTCGCCTTGCTATGGTTTCCTGAATCTGACATAATTCGCGAGGGGCGATAGAATGCCAGGCAAACATGCGGAAAGAAGAATTAGTCTAGGAGACTAAGCAAGCGGGAATAGAACCTCCCGAGGGTAATTTGGTAATTTCACTTATCGGTATAATGAGAGAAAAGAGGGTTGTGTTTATGATGGGCTTGATCATGTGGAGCTAAGATACGAACGATAGCGATAGCATATCCAAAAGGGATAGCTTGATGAGCAAGAGAAGTACTACTAGATTGTAGTCTTCCTTAAGATTTCGATAGGATGTTGGGAACATTATTTAATTCATACAAGTGAAAACCTCTCGCGCTTTTGGGCGGACCGAGAGCCGGAACGATCATTTGAGACCGGTCCGGTTTTGATATCTTAAATGTGCATACGCACTTATCTTAATTAGTGATGAAAATATTCAATCTTGTTGATGACTTTTACAAGATAGAGTGGTGGGACACGGATAAACCGAGCCACCCGAAGGAGAACATTAATTCCCCTGCACTTAGCTAGAGTGCGCTCAATCCCTCCTTGCAATCGGAGCGGATGGAGATCATGATCCCGAAAGTCGTATGGACGTACGACTTAGTAAGATTATATAGAGGTGTCGACTAACTCGCACCCCTTTCTAGTTTATTCAAATCAAATCTCTGAACGAGATTGCAATCAATCAAGAGTACACACACTAGCAAATATAATCCTAGCAAGGAATATAATATCTACTATACTAACAAGGGTCGTTATTTCTAACAATCGATATTTCCTAGGTTCATTTTTATTAAACATACAAGAAGTTCCCAACATCGAGAGATATCATAAAGACGGATATAAAAGGGCACAAGGGGAAATTCCACTTGCCTTAGTGTTATGAGTTTAGTAACGAGCTTTGACGAAACTTAGGCGATTTCCTACTACGAGCGAGGATTCCGACCTAATAATAGAGAATTTACGAAAAGTTCAAAAACACGATTCTTCTACTAACGTTCGGATCACCTCTTATAATGTTTTTATAAGAGGTTTGAATTTCTAAATTATTATAATAATAATTTAGAAAATTATTTTCTTTAAAATAATAATATTCCTTTATTATAATTTTGATTTTTGTAATATCTTTAATTCTGAAAATCTTCTATTAAAATAATTATTTTAATTAATCCTTTTTATTAGAAAGTTTCCTTAACTAGAAATCTCTACTCTTCTTTATAAGGTAACTTGCCTAAAATAACTTTTTCTCTTATTTGTTCTATTTCCATAACTCTTTTATACTATAAGACTCATAAAACCTCTTTGATCATAATTATGTACTACGATATTATAGTTCATAACATAGAATCTTTTCTATTTTGATTTCTTTTCACGCAAGTCTACTTTATGTTATAAAACATACTAGTTTTATTATAATGTCATACTTGATATATTTAATTTTAACTTAGGTCTTTCCATAAATCTCTACACTAGGAACCCCTTAATAATCCTACATATTTATATAAGACTCTAATAATATTTTATTTAATATTAGCATCTTTTCATGAAATCATGGTCTAAGTTTAACTATAGTCCCTTGATCTCTATCATATTTTACATTTAAGACTCATATGCTAGTAAAATATTTTATTCTATTTTTCATCATAACTAGCATCTTTTTAATATTCTCTTCATATATAAGATATGTTAAGTTGGTATTGAATGAACACTTTGTACTAAATTCCTTATATTTATTCCACTTTAAAATTTCTATATTTTATATAATATAGGCCATGCAAGACTTTTCGCTACTTGAACTTTTATTAAAAATCTTTATAAAGATGGTATTATTTTTATTGCACAATCTTTTGATTTCTAAGGTCATAATATTATATCCTCTTTTGTATAAAATACATGCATAATGTTTCTCCACCTTTTATTTTGATCTAAGGTAAGATAATACTAAATATGGACTTTTCATACTATATTAATTTTATTTCATCTATTTATATCTTGTAATAGCATGCATGTAATAAAATCATGAATATATCTACTTATATTTATCTAGCTTAAGTTACTATAGTAAAAACATATTGTTTCTAGTTTTTTTTTTCCAACTAACAAGATCTCCCTCTCATATTTTTATTCCAAAAATTCCTAAATATATTTCTAACAATTGTAAAAGGCTTTTAATTAAAGAAATACATAAGGATAATATAATTTTTGAGGATAGAAATTTATACTTTGGTATTTTGTTGAATACAAAACACAGGAGGAGAAAACAGAGGAGGAGGGTCCGGCGGCAGGGGGTGGCGCGGCCAGGCTCCGGCGGTTCGGCGGCGGCTCCAAGCGGCGGCGGTCCGGCGACGGTGGTGGTGGCGGCCGGCGGCTCCAAGGGAAGGGTGAAGGGGAAAAATTGTGGTGTTCTTGTGGTGTTTTAATGGAGAATTTATTTTGAATGAGGGCTGATTTTTGAGATTATAAGGCACAATTGATAGAAAGGATGGGTGTTCTTGCTAGAGGAGAGAGCAAAAGCTTTGAGTGAGGCTTGAGAGAGGCTTTATATAGGCAATTTGAGAGTGTCATCAATCCATGGCAATGGAAGATGGCCAATGGAGGAGGAGAAGAAAGCCATGCATAGGGCAATGGTGTGCTTCTTCCATGGTGATGCAAGGTGATGCTACAAGTTGAGTCAAGCAAGCAAAGAGGAGATGGAGGAAGCATGCATTGGACACTTTCAAATCAACGTAAATCAATCAGACATTAGTCTGATGTTCAAATTAGAAGAAGGAAGCTTATTTGATATAAGATTAAAAGGTTGGGTTAAGTGAACAAGAAATTGCAATGGTCTAGCGGGAATTGGTGAGGGGCGTGTGAGGTTGGAGTGCAAGAGATATCGGGTTCAAATCCCGGCTCTTGCATTCTTTTTGCAAAACTT
Organism: Fallopia convolvulus; assembly: GCA_964016875.1. Lineage (NCBI taxonomy): Eukaryota > Viridiplantae > Streptophyta > Magnoliopsida > Caryophyllales > Polygonaceae > Fallopia > Fallopia convolvulus. The sequence goes on from OZ024719.1 coordinate 76,149, forward strand.
GTATTTAGTTTTCTAGGCTCTTATATAATTTATTTCCTAGAATAAATTAAATTGCCAAAGGATATTATTTTTATTAATATTCTTTTTATTGATTTACCTCAGTTTATTAAACTATACCCCTCAAGTTAGTTTATTACATTTTCATCTATTTCGACTTTTATTAATAGCCTCTTTCGAAAGAAAATAAGATAAATTAATTCGATATCAAAAATCCTTCTTTTTAACTTAGAGAAAATAATTGAAAATATTATATTATAAATGCTTGGAATATTGCGGATATTACAAAAAGTAAAGCGGATAATTAGTTATAATTCCGCCAAGATGGTTCCTTGAAGCATGATAACTAAGGATTTATTATATATCGATATTCAGAAATTAAATCGTTTATCGATTAAGAAGTTGTAGGAGTTGAGAATACAACTAAGAAGTGTTTATGTGAGCTCGTTGCTGAGAAATCTTTTTGTTATATTTGTCAGAAGGATGATAAAGATTACTGTTGGAATTGCTAAAGACGTTGAGCACGCCTTCTAAGGCAAGTGGACGGTTCTCTCTTGCATTATGGTTATTAAATGAGGAATTGAATCCCATCTAATATTCGTGTTGGGAACAACTTGTGTGCTTAATAAAAATGATAGGTTTTTATATTTGATAGAAATAATGACCATGTTGTTTATTCAGTTTTGCGGTAGAACTGGATTTAGGTCCGTTATGGGTGACCTTGGATGTTGTCTCACGCTGAGACATTGTTATTGAATTAAGGTAGTTTCAGGGAGGGGAACGTGGTTCCATATCCTCTCTTTAAAACAATATTGCATTAGGAGGGGCCTAATCCTAATGGTGAGTCATGACTCTTCCTCTGCTCTTCATGTGAGAGGGGTGATGCGCACTCTAGCTAAGTGCAATTGGCGATGCAGTGTAGACTACAGGGTAATAGGCCTCTCTGATCTCTACCTCACCATATGCAAATGAAAGATCAAAGATAGCTTAAGTCTTGTTATCTTGGTACAGGGTAGATGACAATGGATGAAATACTCCGATGATCTCTACAATACCAAAATATTTCGGCAGTAGTTCGAGCCGATTATGAATCACCAACTTGTTTGTGAAAAGTTTTGAAAGTAATATAAGATAAGTGCGTTAGGCACATTAATATACCTGAATGGTTCGTCCAGTCGGAAGGCCATTCTTACTTCCGGTTATGAATGATTCTTAATCAAACTTTGATTAAGTTAATCTGAATAGTCGATGGAGGCTTTTCAAAATGTTATGTGATTAATATGAGTTCCCAACAATTGTTTATGCTTCTGAAAAGAAACCACAAGCAGTGGTGTTTTCTCTCTTGATTACGCGAGTCTCCTTCTTATTCTCTATAAGACTCTAACTGTTATAATCCGAGTCTAATCGGATTTGGATGCCAATATGTTTAGTTACAACCATAAGAACCAAGTTAGATTCTCCGCTTGCTAGTCTATCATTAGACTAACCCGTCCATTTTCTTTTCTTTTATATGGTCGGCTGGTGTCCACCGTTGGTTTACGGCACATCAGGTTCTTCTTGGAAGTTGATTCAAGAGGCGGATTCAGATGTTTGAAGCTCCAGAAGTTGAAGAAATGTTTCCAATGGCTATACTTGAGTGAAGATCATGGTTGAACTACTTCAAAGCGAAGCTGAGTTTCAAAAATAAGAACTCAAGGAAGACTTGATGAAGATTTTGTTTCAATAGAAGGTTGTTCTATTTATTTATTCTTTTAAGTTAAGGTTTGTATAAGACCTTTTACGTGTTTTTCCTTTGTAATATTCAACTTAAGTTTGTTAGGTTTTCAAATGGTTTCATTTACATTGTTTTTAGTTTGTTCAGTCAGTTTAAAGTCTTGGGTAGCTTCGGTTTAGTCTTAATCGGGGTTACTGGCGGTAATACCCCCAGGGTAGGAAGGGGGTGTTACAGACCGGGGCCGAGTCGGTCCGGTCCTCAGTCCAAGAAATTGAGAATTTCAGTCCCGGTCCGAACCGTAAAGCCTTATAATTTATATCTTATATAGAATATTAGGCTTATAATTTATACTTTAAAGTTTCATATTGAAAAAATGTTGATCATTACTAAATAAAAGTTTTGAGTTTTGCCCATTGGTACTTTAACTCTATAATAATAGAATTAATCTTGCTAATTACTACATATCTATGGTATGAGCGTTGATTTTCGGCCAAAGAAATCAAATTAAAACACTAAGCTGTCAAATCGGTCCAAACCCGGGACCGGACCGTAATTGGATCGGACCAAAACGATCCGGTTCGGTCCATACTTTTTATAAAATACGGTCCACCGCTGTAGACCGGACCGTGTTTGTTCGGTCCGGTCCGGTCCGGACCGGTTGCACAGCCCTAAAGAATACTTAATTGTTAACCGAATGTGTATAATGGGTAGCTCGAAATAATTTATCCAAGCGGATAATCTACCCTAATCTATGTATATATAAAAGACGCAAGTAATAAAGTCATCACGTTGCGCCACCTAGGATTTTCCTACGTGTCGTTCCCACGTTAAGTCACCTAGAATTTCGCCACATAGAATTTTTTATTTTGGAAATTTATATATGTTATAAATAATTTTAGGATAATATAGAAATAGGATAAATTATCATAGATCTAGAAGATTTTATCTAAAATTAAAATAAATGATAGAATATTATATATTCTATATTAAGATAGATATTTTAATTCAGTTTTTCCAATATAAATTTCTATATATTATATGAAGAAAAAAATTCATCGAATTTTATTTAAAATTAAAAAAAATTATTTTAACTTTATTTTTTTATCTATTTGTGTAAAATATTTATCTCAAATAAAATTTTGGTAAAAATAAGAACTAAAGATGCAGAGTATAAAGGCAACACGTTGGGCCACCTAAGATTTTCCTACGTGTCGTTCCCACATTAAGTCACGTAGGATTTCACCACGTAGGATTTTTTATTTTGGAAATTTATATATGTTGATATTATTTTAGGATAATATGAAAATATGATAAATTAATCCAAGAAAGATTCTATCTAAAATAAAGTTGTTATCTATTATATGTTAGGAATTAAGATAGATCTAAGAGATTTTATCTAAAATTAAAATAAATTGTAGAACATTAGATATTATATATTAAGATAGATATATTAATTTAGTTTTTCCTATTAAATTTTTATCTATTTATATGAAAAAATTTATATTCTAATTTTATTAAAATTAAATAAAATTATTTATCTTTATTTTTTTATCTATTTATGTAAAATATTTATCTTAAATAAAATTTGATAAAAAAAAAAATTAGACCTCTCAATCTCGATAATTACTTGCCTAAATTGACTTTTGATAAAAAAATTATGTTATCATTTCCTTCATTTTATTTTTGAATTATTTATGTAAATATAAATGTTCTTATCATTAAAAATTCATTCTTTTATTTATAATTTTTCATCCTTTCTTGTTTAGTATATTTTTTTATTCAATTTTTTTAAAGAATTGAATTTGATAAAAAATACAAGAATTTAAATGATTCTAAGTATTAAATTAAATGATAAAAATACAAGAATTTAAATGATTTTTAAAAATTCATTCTTCATTTAAAATTAAAAGATTTTTAAAATTAAGTCATTAAGATATCGAAATTATAGTGGGCACACCTTAATAATTTTGGCATGGTTTCACATGACAACAATTATAAAATTTTATATAATATTTTTTAATAAATAAGTTTTTTATATTAAATTAAAATCAAATTTATTAAATAAGTTAAGTATTAAATTCATGTAGTCGTGCATTGAACGACGGGTATATCTGGTACATTATAAAGGAGAAACCATGTCTATTGAAAAAATTACGCAACGTAGCATTATTTGAATAAAATAATATCAAACTTTTTAATAATAACTTTTATTGTTCTTTCTATACATGCATTTTTTTATATTATAGTAACTTATCTATCTATTTGTTGATAATTTCTATATTAATGTTATGCATATCTTTAACAAAACTTGATCTATAATATTTTTATATTAATTTTATACATAATAAATTTTTTTTAATCTTTTTAACAAATCTTGCGCCTCAAGTATGTAATTTTTTTTATCTATATGTTGATATTTTACAATATAATAAATAATTTATAGAATATATGATATATTTTAGTGTACATTGATATATCTACCTAAATTTTAATAAATTAATGTTAATTTAATAAATATTTTAATAAGTTATATTATCATTAATAGATATGCTACTCTAATTATCTTTAGGTTATATAATTATATTATGTTTATTTTTTTCTGTATGTTATCTTCTATACCAATCTTATATTAATATTCTTCATATTTAAAAATATTATTATATTCATTACAAAGTAAAAGATAAGAACATAAATACACAACCTTAATAAATATTTTATAAAAATGGACGCTCCACAAATGCATAAATCAAAATGTGGTCCATCGAGCCATAAACCAGGCCGACCAGCCCAGTGACACCGCTTTGCTAGGTGAGGCCCCACTAAGAATCGGGCCCTCTATGCATAAACTGTTAGAACTCGTCTACACGTCTCAAGTTCCTAGAGCACACCCTAACGACCTTAAGCCACTAAAAGAGGACATAAACGTTAGTTAGAAAATCTAAACATTGATTTGGAAAAATTAAATATTTGTAGTTTGGAAAAGTTTACATACGGTACGGTCGTGCGAGCTCCTGCGGGCCACGTGTGTGGAATATGTCGTCAGGAGGCTACCGTCTATAGGACTTCCCGGCTCTCCCTCAACTGCGGAAGGGACCTTAGGAGCGGCTCCAACTAATGTAGGGGGAGGGCGCGGGTCTAGTTGGAGCAGGGGGAGGGGCGGGTCCAGTTGTAACAGGAGGAGGAGGGTCCAGTTGGAACGGGATGAGAAGAAGATGGAAAAGTGGATGTAAGTAAAGGAGTTGAGGATGTCGCCGCGGATGTTATAGGATCGGTCAAAGAAGTATGTGAAGGACTAGAAAAGACCGGTGGCAGGCCATGAGTCGTGAGGGGAGGCAAAATGGAGTTGGTGGGTTCGAATATATGTTAATCATCAACCGGCAAATCCTCCTCATTACCCAAAGGAGCATCAAAGTGTATGTCATGCTCCGTCAAAAACTGATCGTCCTCTGCAACCTGATAAGTCATCGTGAAGAAGCGTAAAATCCAGCTCCATCTAGCCGAGGGGTCTATATCCTTGTCCTGGGCATCAGTCAACTCAGGATCATCATCTATCTGCTATTGCTCAGTAGATGGCACCCCGATAAGTACATCACGTGCAATCTTGACAACCGTAAGCTTGGGCGCCATCTTTTTCCTCCTCTTCTCGAGGATGACGACACTCAGGCTAGCTAGTGTGTAAGTCTTTTAGACGACAAGTTCAAATTAAATTAGTACGTTTTGTAATAATTAATCTTTATATGTTTTTACTTTTATAGGATTCAAATTACGAATTCAACTGACCCGACTAAAGTCGTTATGCCGAGATCAAAAGTAATTTAACCCTATTTTACTAACCAGTATAGTAAGCAAGCAAGGGGTCGAACCCCAGAGAATCAGTGTTTCCAAAATCAATTCAATCAGCAAAGACAAGGGGTTTTAGGTTTAATCAAGCAGACAGATTCAAGTTTCAAATCAATTAGAAGAAAGAAGAGTTCATTCAATCAATTCCACCTTTTCAATCCTTCGATCATTGATTCATCCACTTTTCTATATTTTCTAGGTTAATTCCAATCCTTATTAGGGTTTCCGCTTGGCCATGGTCCAAGCGAAATAATGATATGAACAAGGACACTTAATTCAAATCATGCAATGCACTTAAGGATAATATGAAATCGAATCATGCAATCAAACAACGAGTCTCATGCATAAAACAACCATCAAATACTCTTTCTCAATTCCAGCCCACGGTCCTGGAAAAGAGTTGTTTCAAGGATAAATAAGATTGTACAGAAAACAATCAAATCTAATCCAAACAATAGATCTAAATCAATCAAACAAGATGATCAGGCTCATAAAATCAAACATAAATCACGGAATTAAAAAAAAGAGTTTTGATATTAAACGAAGGATAGGAAAATTACCAGAATCTTACAAATTCAAGAAAAAGGCTTCCTTGATTGAACAAACTCCAAGGAAGATTAGTTCTCCATGAAATTCTCTAAAAGCTCTAGGTTAAAACTTAAAGTAGGCTCCGCTCAACTTCTCGCGAACTAGGTCTTATAAATACTAAAACAACTGAATAAAAGCTAACAATAAAAAAATAATAAAAACATAAAATAAGGAAAGAAGATGGCGGCGCGGAACACAAGCTACCGCGAGCGCGGTGGAAAACCGCGGGCGCGGCAAAGGCGGCTACACAGCTTTGCGGAAATGAAACTCCCCGCGGGCGCGGTAGGATTCCATGATTGCGGGTCTTCTTTTGACAGCTTTCTGATGTTACCTTCGAAGGTGATTTTGACCTACTTAGAGTTGGAAACTGAACTCGCATTAAAAACATGAATTGTAGCTCTTCGAGTTAGCTTTCCAATGATACCAATTTCAGCTTCATCCGATCACCATAGCTCCCGAACGATGTGTCACAAGAAAGTAGCGTCAAAACAACTCCAAATCAACACTTTTCTTCAAAACTTTTGCAATTCTTCAAATCGTGTCTTCAGTCTTCATATTTCAATTATGCTCAAAACTAACCTAAACATACTCAAATAATGCCTAAAGTACAAGAGATAACCATACTAATCTAGAGCGTATTATCAACCTACGACTATTAATTCAAATAATGAATTCGTCGTTGTAGTCGGAATTCAAAATTCGATAAAATTTTAATATCTCATTACTAGTTTTATTTAGATTTTAATAATGTTTGTATGCTAATATTTTTGTTTAATTTCATTTTAATTTTAAATTGAATTTATTTATTACGAATTCGAAACATAAATAATAACTCATAATCTAAATATGACTAAATAATGCAACTAAATTGAATAAAACAACTAAAATCTAAATATGACCAAGAAATTGAATATTAACAAATTTACGAAATTGATTAACTAATTAGGAAATTGCATAACTAATACGAAATTGGATATCGAACTCAAACGACTAAATGAAATCAAATAACTAAATTACATATTCATTAGGAAATTGAATCTTAAACAAATTTAATTCGGATAAATTAGTTTGAAAGGAACTTACTATAGCCGTAAATGTCGCTCGGGTGTGGATCTTACTACGTACAGGAGGAGGAAGAGCCCCAGAAGTCATCGGAGCTACCTCCGTCAAGCGCCCTACTACTATTCGAAATCGTCGCCTATCCGGATCTCGCTGACGCTTTTTCCTCTTGGGAATCTCCCTGCGTCGGAGGTAGTGCCCGGATTTGCGGTGGTGCTGGCTGGTGGTGGTGCGGCCGGATCGGCGCCGGTGCGGGGGTGTGGTGGTCCGGCCGGATTTGCGTTGGAGTTGGCGGTTCTTGGTGCGACTTGAACCGCCGCTTTTTTCGGATCGCGCAACGCCGATTCCATAGGAGGTGGAGACGACGACGGTGCACCACACTGGTGTTCATTTGGAGGATTTGGTGGTGCGAATGGAGATTTGTGCGAGAAAGTGTTTCGCGATACACATGCGACTCGAGGAAGAAAACAAAGGGGGCGGCGAACCTTTCTCCGAATTTAACCTAAAGGGACACGCATGCCCATTGCACGCGAAGACCCATAGCACGGAGCCGTGAAGGCCCGTTGCGCGGCGTCTTCTTGCCTTTGGCCCCAATGTGTAATTCTATTTTTGCCCCTTTCGCGCATCCTTGTTGCGCACGAATCCACCCTTCGTGCTAAGCTGTGTGCGCTTACAAAAATTACGAGTGCATATGTACACCGTTTTTTTTAACTATATGTTGATATTTTGCAACATACAAAATTATTTATAGAATATATGATATATTTTAGTATACATTTATATATCTACCTAAATTTTAATAAATTAACGTTAAAAACTATTTTAATAAATTATATTATCTTTGCTAGATATCATACCATACTTATCTTTAAGTTACATTTTTTCTCTATATTATCTTCTACACAAATCCTTATATTAATATTATTATGTTCATTACAAAGTAAACGATAAGAATTCAAATACATAAGCTTAATAAATATTTTATATAAACTGATTGTTTTATGCATATTAATATCTTAAAAAAATTTAAAATTTTAAAAATATTAAATTCAAGTTAAATAAAATTTTAAAAATTTTAATCAAAATATGGGATAAGATCTTAACAAATAATGAAAATAATTTTTAAATATATCCAATTAAAATATGTTGCTCGATTTTATTTTATTTTTATAAATTACATAATATTACTGCTATATTATATAAAAGTATTTAAATTTATTTTAATATTAATTTTTTTAATAAATTATATTATATTATTTTTATATTATATACAAATATTTTAAAATTTTATATTAATATCAGATTATTGAACTAGTTTTATATAAAATGGGATATACAACGTGTGATTTTATACAATTTCCTATTTTAACTATACAAAAATTTAAATGCTAGATTTAAAATAAAAAGTGGAGATCATCGATCAGCGAGGGTTTTCCATATTGACACTTCTCTCTCCTCTCCCAATCCACCATCTCTGTGGAGTTCCTCTCCTCCCTCCACCTCTCTCCATCTCGGAATCGACTAAACGGTTGCGGCAAGTAAAGGCAAGAAAATCACGAATTTGATAGATCTTGTTTTTTCGAGGACGCAAGATGAGCTTCGATCCCGTGCCTTCGAACACTCATCACAACTTGGATGAACAGATCGCCCAGCTCATGCAATGCAAACCTCTATCCGAGCAAGAGGTACTGTTTCCTCTGTTTCTTCTTCTTACATCTATCCACGGATTTTTCTAATTTCACAGCTTAAAATGGAACTTGTTGTAGATCGATGGGATTCGCCTGGGTTTTGTTTCCAGATCGTAATTGGTTTGAACATTGAGTCGTCTATTGCCTTGTGGCTTTCTTAAGAGCGTATCTTTTCCCTTTTTTTTACCCTACAAAATAATATGTGTTGTCTATTTGCCTTGTTGGGGATTTTCTTGGTTTTGTATTTTTTTCCGACCGGGGAGACCAATATAGCGAAGGCTTGTTTAGTATTTAAACACTAATTTAGATAGGGTCAAATCTCTTGGCTAGGAGACGTTAAAATATATGTTGTCTGTGGGGTATCTTCTTTCATTCTTTCTTTTTTTTGACATGTTTTTTTTGAAGCTACATGTTTGTAGGGCATGGGGTTAGGAATGAGTCAAACCCTTTCTAATGTTTGTTTTAATTTGGGGATTGGAATGAGTGATTCCCGTACCAACAAAATACACTAGAGTTCATATCCATCCCAAAATTAAGGTATGGGTGATTCCTATTCCAACCCGATACGTGGTATAGAAACAAACGGGTCCTTATTATTAACGATTTCAATGTTTTCAGAAAGAAATTTAAGTGTGGAGAAAGAAGATACTGTATTACTTTACAGATTAGTCTTTACTGTTAATTAAATGCCTCTTTTGTGGAGCAGGGTTTTCATGGAATTCAGCTTATCATAAAAGAAGATTGCTGGCGCATTACTTTGTAGTCATACTTTGTTAATGGAATTATTGAGGATTATAGGGTAGAATGTGCAGTTGTAATGTGTACTGAGTCTTTTGCATTTTATTGAGAGAATCAAGTTTGAAGGAAGGTAATGCTTTTCATTTAGATTTGAATGGCATGGCATTCAGCAAGTAGTTTCTCATAAAGTTTAGATTCTGGCATATTTGTTGATCTGGCAGATTAAAAGGTCCCTCATTATGCCTAACCTTGGTAGCAGGAAAGTAGATATATTTTTCTGTCATATGCTGTGTTTGCTTTACTGATTCGTTTTCCTTTTCCAATTGTTGTGAAGCACTTTCATGTCAATTCATTGTTCATGAAGTTTTGAGTATTGCCAAATTGTCACTTTCATGTCACATATTTCCATAATTATTATGTAGGTGAGGGGTTTGGCTGAAAAGGCGAAGGAGATACTGATGGAAGAGAGCAATGTTCAGGTATATTATTTTCCTTTGTCACTGTGTTTGGATGCTAGATAAACAATGCCATTCATTTTTTTTGAACTGTTGAGTCCTCTCATCAGTGTATTAAAAGGCGTGCCTAGGCGCGGCTGGAGCATGCCATCGCATGCATCATGCAGGGCGAGGCTGCCTGCATAAGGCGGCCCTTAGGCGGCTCAGGCGCCCTAAGGCGGCCAGGCGAGCCAAGGCCCCAGGCGCCACGCGCATTGCCTGATGCTGATTTGTTTGAAAAATAATCTTGATATTATAAAAAAAAAGATAGAATCTCAACAAACTAACTATTTATCCTATTAATATATATTAATATCTTTTACTTTCCCAAATAGAAGTTATTATGATATTTTTTTAATATGCAGTTATCTATTTTCAAAGATCTCAATATCCTTTATCTAACTATATAATCAGACGTTATTCTTTTTCTCCTTATACTCCTCTCCTCTATCTTTTTCCATTGTTCAATACTTCGATTGATTGTCTGGTATTGCTGTTGGACTTTGGAGACTTAGATGACTGATACAGCCCTAAATATTCACCCTAACTTTGTTTTAGTATTTTATATTGGAAAAGACTTATTTTAATAGTTTGTTTTACTATCTTTAAACTTTGATTTCATACTGGTTTATTATTTTATCTTTAAATTTGGATTTGTTACTATAAATTTAATAAAAATTTGGGTTTTTTTCTTTATAAATATGTTTTTATATCTTAGTTAACATTATTTTATGTATATTCCTTATTTATCGAACATTTGTGCATAAGGCAAGCGCCTTTGCCTTAAGAGGCGTGCCTAGGCGATCTTGAGGGTCGATCGCCTAGGGTGTCACCTTGCCTTTTTAAACACTGCCTCTCATGCATTAGTTTGCTTACCATGATGCATCCATTGAGATAGGAAATTCTCTTGCTTTTATTTTGTTCTACACTAGGAAATTCATTTCTTTGAATCCTGTAGATGGATTATAGTAGTAGCATGACTATGGAATGATTTACTAGATTGAAGAAGGATAACACATTGGTTTTGTATTGCTAATGAACAACAACAACAACATCTCATCAGTAGTATATGCTATTGCGGCGTTAATATGATTTACCAACCTATCATTATTCTTGTGAAGAATGCTTAGGGTGCATCAATATAATAACCAAACTGATCCTTCGACTGGAACAAACAGTGAAACTTGTGTCTTTGCTTGACCTGTAGTAGACAGTTATAGCATGCTCGTTTTGTTTCTACCTTTAGTTGCCTTGGTGATTATTATTTCATTCTTTTTCTTGACGTATCTTGCATATTATAAGCTAAAAGAAGAGAAGCTAGATCCATATTTCTGAAAGGTGAATCTTTCATGATCCTGAACTGTTTTCGTGTAAATACAGCCAGTGAAGAGTCCTGTGACTATATGTGGTGATATTCATGGCCAATTCCATGATCTTGCAGAACTATTTCGGATTGGTGGAAAGGTATTATGTTTTTCCATATTGCATGTATATAGATTCTCATTTTCCCAACTGTTAGTTTCCAGCCTTGACATTTTTTTTCTATCAATTGTAGTGTCCGGATACAAATTACTTATTCATGGGTGACTATGTTGATCGAGGGTATTACTCAGTTGAAACTGTTACGGTGAGTACTTGATGCTTTATTCCTTTTTTTGGTGAAATAATTTTAAGGAAATGCCCGGGTCTGTTCAGTATTTGGCTGGCATATGAGTTTATCAGGTCTTTCCAAAGAGATGTTTTTGTGCTATAAGGTTACCGACACTTCCTGCAGTCACACATCTGTGCAGTACGAGATTTAGCTAGTCCATACTTGTTTGCCTTTGATTTTGCAGTACGCTATCTGCTGATGAGTTCATTCAAGTGCAAGTTGTTTTTGGTCACTGACTTATTTGTGGTGATATTTTTTGGGTGCTGGGTAGGGGGATGAAAAGGAAAGATGCTCTCTCGAATTTTTGCTTTTCACAAGTGATAAGATCTTATACTGCTTTCTCATCTTCTATCCAATCCCTTGCCTCCAAATATAATGTGTAGAATTTACAGGGTAGCAATTAGCAAATAGTGTTTCTTACAAAAGAAATGGAGCCCAATGACAAAACTTGCTACATTTTTTGTTCTTGTGCTGTAATCTTAACTCAATTTAGCTTCAGTGTCTCATTTGGTCAAACTGTATAAATTTTCGTCAGAATGATATGCTTATTTTTGGCTTATTTTCGAAAATTTTCACTTGTGGTGAATTCTTCTATAAGTTTTGTTATAAGATCATTTGTCTAAAATTAACATGGTGTTAATGATCTACCTTCCAGCTGCTGGTGGCACTTAAAGTTCGATATCCCCAGAGAATTACCATTCTTAGAGGCAATCATGAAAGTCGCCAGGTGCTTTGCAATTAATTGTATTTTTACTAACTTTATTCTCCTAAACTGTCTACAAATTTGATTATTTTAGAAGTCTTCAAAGCTTTTTTTCTATTGATTTATAACTATTCATAAATCATAACAAGCTCTGATTCCTGTGTTATTTTTATCCTGCGTTTGGCACTGCCTCTACAGATTACTCAAGTGTATGGATTTTATGATGAATGCCTACGAAAGTAAGTTCATGTCACTAAAAGTCTTTAAAATGGTTTAATTCTTGATCATTTAGAGACAACTGTTATGAAATTGATATTCAGTGTGGGCTAAAGGGTTCTGGGTGAAATGTGGATACAATTTTTTATTTTTTGGTCAAAGTGGATACAAATTTTGTAATATTACAGTTAGTGATCTTTTATGCCCTCGCATTATAAGCATTATTAAAGTTGTGTTTATATGCAGATACGGCAATGCTAATGTTTGGAAGGTTTTCACTGACCTGTTTGATTACCTCCCACTCACTGCTTTGGTTAGTATGGAATCTTCTGTGTGCTGTGTTTATTTTGAGACTCAAATTTGGTTCATATCCTGGTTTGTGCTGTAAAAATATTGACAAAATTTGTTGGTTATGTTTTTCATCTTCTGAGCTAAAGCCATTTCATTTATTGTGTTTGAAGGTTGAATCTGAAATATTTTGCCTGCATGGCGGATTATCTCCCTCAATTGAGACGCTTGATAACATTAGAAATTTTGATCGTGTTCAAGAGGTTCCACATGAAGGGCCCATGTGCGATCTCTTATGGTCTGACCCAGATGATCGTTGTGGGTGGGGTATCTCACCTAGGGGTGCTGGATACACATTTGGCCAAGTATATTTTGCTCTTTTCACTCCACTTGCCTTTTCTTGAGATACTCTTCACATTCTACTTTTCTACTGTGCTGTGAGTGCATGACGTGCATTATGTGTTTCGTGTTTGTTTTATAGGACATATCAGAGCAATATAATCATACCAATAGTCTAAAGCTGATTTCTAGAGCTCACCAACTTGTTATGGAGGGATACAACTGGGGTCATGTGGGTATTGTTTGATTCACAATCTAGATTTCTCTCTGACACCTTTTTCATATAGCTTCATCGTCAACATGCTATTGCAGGACCAAAAGGTGGTAACAATATTTAGTGCTCCTAATTATTGTTACCGTTGTGGAAATATGGCATCCATCATGGAAGTGGATGACTGCAAAGACCACAAATTTATTCAGGTATTGCTGCTCTGCTGGAAATAGGTCTCCTAAATTTTAGTCTTAGTGGTTGAATTTCTTCCAAGATTTCTGCATATGTTCAATCTGTTTGTCACATGAACTAATCAAAGCTTATTTGTATCCGGTTGCAGTTTGAGCCAGCGCCTAGGAGAGGGGAGCCAGATGTTACACGGAGAACTCCTGATTATTTCCTGTAATTTGTTGAAGACGCCATGTCAATTTGTGGCAGCTGATGAGAGCTCGAAGCTGGTCTACAAGTTGACAAAAGCTTCATAAGTTACTGAGGTCTCTTATGATCTCTTGGATTGGCTAAGATGGATGGCGTTGGTGGATATTCTCCTTCGCTCGGGTAAATGCTCCGTGAAATATGATGAGCTTCACAAAGAATAGAATGCCCTTGAAAATATGGAGCTTTAGCAGGCTGCGTATGTGTCAATTTCAAGGGAACATTGTTGGCATCCTTCAATTGTATACGTGACGTCGTTTCGTGTCCCCAGTTTAATTTTCTTGTCTTGTTTCTGTTTATTATAGTCTCTTGTTTTTTCATCGAGCTGACTCTTCGATGGGTTGCTTTATTAATCTTTTTCCACAATTGTTCTCAACCCTTCCTTTTCTGCTAGATATTGCATTGAAAACTCTTCAATGGGTAGCTATGGTTTTGTAGTTCTAGAGTCATTTTGGAGTTGCAGGCTATTTTAGATTGTGTTGTGAGATTTTGTAATTCTATGGCCATTTCAAGTTCACTTTAGATTGTGGTTTTTATATAATTTTGAATTGTGGTTATTTTTTTGGTCATGTTGTAACTAGTAGTAGTAATTATCGTTACGCGCTCAATACTATCTGGGATTTTTTTTTTATACAAACCGGGCTTTCTGTAGATCCATATTCCGTTGGCTTCTTTCAACTCACAAGCACACAAGTTATTATGACCTCATGTTATCATAAATTTTGAACTGCACAGCCGTTGAAAAATTGTTACTCTCTTCGTTTAGTTGTCTTTTTACCTATTTGCACACTTATTAAGAAACCTATCAAAAGTACTATTATACCTCAATTATTACTTTACTATTTCATAATAGCCAAAAAAAACATGTATTTTGAAACGCAAATTGAAGGTTAAAAAGGTATGTATTGTGGAACGGATGGAGTAATAAATTTTAGGCCAAATGGTGCCTAATAACACAAACTAATACCTTGTAGTTTTTAGTGGCACTAACTTTGGAAAAATCAAAAATAATCCTCAGCTTTATGGGTGGTGGTGTTTAGTGGCATGAACTTTGGCAAAATAAAAAATAATCACCAATTTTTATGATTTGGTACGGAGTTTGGGTTAAAATGGGTATTGGATCGCATGGTCGCTAAATTTTCAAGCTTAATTGTGTTGGGTCATTATGGATAAGTACTAGTTCGGGTTGATCTAACGGGTCATAATCGTCAATTTTTTTGACCTTTACTCTATGCTTCTTGAAAATTTATTATTAATAATAATAAAATAATAATTCTAATAATAAAATTTTATTTTTAATTCAATAATACTTTATCAGGTTGTTCGGGTCAACCCAATGGATTGTTGACCTAACCCAGATTTTTCCGAGTCCACTGGGTTCGGGTCGCTCTTAACCCATTGATTTCTGGGTCGGATTTCAACCCAAAAAACTTCGGTCGGGTCGGGTCGTTTTTCGGGTCGGTCGAGTTTTGTCATGTCTAATCAAATTTGATGTCTTATTGTCTATTTAATTAAATTGTTTTATATTATTTCTTAGAGAATTATTATTTTTGGAAGTCATATAGATTTATTATTACAATCAACAATTAATTTTTCCAAGTGAACATATGACATATCTCTAATTTGACCTGAAGAATATGATAAAAATCATGTTGTGCCACCAAACATCGCCTCCGCCATTAAAGTTGGTGATTATTTTTTTTTATTTTGCCAACACCACCACCCCTAAAGTTGAGGATTGTTTTTTATTATTTCAAAGTTCGTGTCACTAAGAGCTACAAGATGATAGTTTGTGTTATTAGGCATTATTTGACCTAAATTTTACTCCCTCTTGTTAAACTAAACTTGTCATTTTAGCTTCTTTTTTTGTCTTGTCTTTTGGCTCGCCCAATTCGATTGGTCGGATAGCGCTCTACATCCGAACCGGGTACTTCGTGGCCCCATTTTGGGGAAGACCCTCACAATATCAGAAAAATTGTCATTTAACTTATATTAGTCCATTTTTTTCCAATAATATCCCTAATTAAAAATATTAACATAAATCTATTTAAGTCAAATCAAACGATTTCCTTAATTTTTAAGATAACCTCTAAAACGACAAGTTTAGCTGAACAGAGAGAGTACAAGATACTCAAAATCTTGTTCTAAACATTCGAGATGGATGAATTTAGATTATTTAAAGAAGGTTGAAACTGTTTGAAAATTTTGACACCCAAGTGACCGTGTGTCTAGAGCAAGATGAGAATGTGTAGTATATAGAAACTTTTTTATTGAGCGAGTAACTTCATTGCCAAGATAATTGTTCATTCAACGAGATCGAAAGCATAAATAGCAAAAACAACCTAGTTATTACATATCAAAACCAGACGACAGGAAACATCATGGAAGAGACATAATGAGATTACAAACTTGAAAGCAACCCAGACAGCAAAAAAACACACAGAAATTCTGCAATTTTCCAGAAACCCAAGCCTCCATATTACAATAGTCCTGTTCAACGAAGCGAAAGGAATAAATAGAAGCAGAGTCAGGACCATAACTTTACCATCTTCCTACTAACTAGGAGATCCATTCAGTTCAGGCTCACCAGGCATCTCATCACGTACGTGACTGGGACTGCGGCTTTGACTTTGACCCCGACTTTGCATATGGCTCCTGCTCCGACTTCTGGAGTTATTGTAGGCAGGGGATCGTGAATACGACCTCTCTCTACCATGCTACTTCCTGTCATGAGGTGTTACGAACCTGTTTGCAAAAACATTTACTTCAACCTCGGCTATAAAGTAGAGTTTTGAAAGCTCAAGGGTAAGTTCACTGGGGAAACAATTACATTTATCACAAAGAATAACCACCTAAACAACATACACTATTCAAATTGACAGCTTAGTGATGGAGCATAAACATACCTTGGATATTACCTTCGTTTAGGAGAAGGGGAATAGTACTCTTGGCTTCGAGAGCGAGATCTTGCATATCATGGAGGTGGAGAGCGAGAGTACCGCGATGAACGAGAATATGGAGGAGGAGATCATCTTCTATCATAAACTCTGCCTCTGGAACAGTTAGCAGAATATTATTGACTACAAAACTTCTATTAAGCAATATTTCAGTAGAGGGAGGTTAAAAAATGCATCCAATATTGATAAAGCAGTCACTAACAAGATGAGATGCACAGCTGCACCCCTATCCCAAGCTATTAACCGGATTTATCTCACCGAGTATTGAAAAAAGGCTTAAACCAGTAGATAACGACAAATGAAGGTTATCTTAGTTGCCAACTAATTTGAAAACTTTAGAAACATAAATTTGAAACTATGCTTCAGGTTCAACTATCATGTATATCCATAGTTTTTAATGATGATTGTGTTTCATAAGTTAAGGTACAACCAAATCATGAAAATTAAAGCTTCTAAATTCTAATTACTCCCTCCGATCAACATTAAGTGACGTTTTAGCCAAATTCACAAGGATTAAGGAAAGTCGAATAACTATCAAAATCCACTCATGCGTACATGTAGCGTAATTAACTAGCCTCTAACTTTATTTTGGAAAATTGGAAAATTGTGTCCTTCAAATCATGTGCTGCCATGTGGAAGTGTAGGAAAGATTTCTAATAGAAGCCATTTAATTTGACAAACATATGAGCAATGGACATTCATAAAAAAAATTGAAAAATGTAGACGGAATATTTGAAAAAGTAAAAAGACCAGAACGACAAATAAATCCAATCAGATTTTAGAAGCTAAAATGTCACTTAATGTTGAACAGAGGGAGTACCTTCCAACACGATCTTTGTGCCTCATTTCAGTGGGTTTCTTCCTGTTTTCCTCAGCAAAAACAACAGTCAAAGTACGACCTTGAAACATCTGCCCATCCATCTGATATTTAGCTTCTCTAGCATCCTCTGGGTTCACAAATTGAACAAAACCAAAGCCCATAGGTGATGGTGCGCGAAATAAACGCTAGGTAATTAAGGGAGGAAAATCATTTAGCCGTTAATAATAATATAGCACGATATAATCAAGCGCGAATATGTAGTAGAGCATTTGGAATGTGCGTGTGTGATCGATCACTCTCAAATTTATAGGCATGAATGTTCCACGTAGGTAATGGTCATCAATTGACTTAATAAAACATTGTGGCCCATTAGCTTAAATGTTGAAGGCCCAAACAATCAAAAGCCTACAAACAAACCGTCAATGTCCATTTGCGTGCCATCACCACCATGTGAATCTATGCATGTATAAAATTTGATGGTTTCTCATGAAAGAATTCAAATAAGGCGTCTTTGTTTGTGGGAAAAAACTTCATTTTGATGAGTATATCTTCTTGGACCCTCCACAAATAAGTATTCAATTTTGAGACTTTCATGAATTTCGTGGCGGGGGAACACAACATCTTTTGTCTTTTCTTGTGGGGTGGCACTATTTTCATGTCTTCAGGTGAGCCAAGGCATCAACTCTCCGTTCGAGGTATGCTTGACAAATCAAGGATGCTAAACTCCTTTTTAGCGATGTTTTCCATTTAGTTACTACACATAAAGAGATTTAAAATAAAGGTTAATATAATCAATATTATAATTTGTGAGTCATGTATGAGACGATTGAAGGACATGTCATACAAACAATAAAAGCATGTATGTAGATGGTATATTCAAAATGCATTGAATAAAGATGGACGGTGTGAGTTAGAGAGGTTGTCAATCAATATATATGCATAGACAATATCGTACGACAAAATTAAAAGGTCATACAGGAATATAAGAAAATATTTAGAATGAATTTTGAAATCCTTAGAGTTCTTAAAGTCCTTGGGATTCGAAAAAATCCTTAAAGTTCAGTTCCCTTTTATCCTCTTTTTTCATCACTTCACTTTTTCACTTACGACCTTATCTCCTCCTCCACTTTCATATTCAATCTCCTTTACCAAAATTTCATTCAATATTGTTCATGGTTGACGACGAGATTATGCGCCGTCTTAGAGTCGATAATAGGATATTTTTTATTAAGCTTTTCATTTGCCTTGCTCTTATTGTAATTACCAACATCATGCTCATAATCCTTTTGGTTAAGTCTTACTTTCACCACTTGGCCCAGTAAAAGGCATCGCTCGCTGCCAACAAAAGTTCGTGCAACTCTATTTCACTCCAAAAATGCTCCAGCTCCTCCAAAACCCGCTTCCTTGCCCCAGTTTCCATTCCTTTCACACTTGTTCACTTTAAGACCTGTAAAACAACATAGAATAAGTGCAAAAACCCAAAAACTCCTACACAAACTAAGAACTTAAGAGAAACTAACTAAAACTACCTAAAAACAAGGCAAACGAAACGAAACCATGCATCCTAAAGACTAACTATATGCAAGCTATAAATAAGCATGATTTATTTAGGTAAAAAATCATTTCAAATGTAGGAGGAAAAACTAGTTTCTAATGTAGAGGATCCCAAATCGGGCAATTATAGAGCATACTTATAAAAAACAATTTTAGGATTTAAACTTCTTGCATGATTAAGATTAGGAAGAGATATAGTTTGTACCTTGGTGATTGGTGAAGCTCAATTGATAATAAGACTCGTGCTGAAAACATGTTATGAAAAAGATTATAAAAGCAAAACCACTTAAGCGTTATGGATCGAACACTTAAACAATTTTAGAAGGAACTTTAGATTATGAGAAGAAAATAAGGGAGAGTAAGAACTTTAGAGTGTATTTCATAGTATTCTTTAGTGGAAGTTTTACCATGGAGGATAACCCTATTTATAGGTGAAGGGTGGAGTAAGACTATGATGAATTTTCATGAAAATAAGGAGATGAAATTCACCTTGTACAAGTTACTTCAAATCTACAACATTCTATTGTTTATTTACAGTCATTATGTGACATAAATAATGGATAACTTGTTAAGATCATTTAACTTGTTGGAGTAGTAGTAATGGGCGGAGTTATGTGGTGCCGGAGGGGGGGGGGGGGGGGGTAGCCATTGACATTTTAATATTGTTTTAAATACACCAAAAAATTATTTTTTAAATTTAGGATGCCTATTTAGTACCGCTGAACAATGCCCGACACTTCCATCTCCAAGGCTCTAAGTCTCCAATGCGCTTGAGCGAGTCGAGCGACCAGCGACTCTAAAGTCTAGCAGCCTCAGCCTCCTCTGCTCCTCAGTCTCCTCCTCTCTTCTAATTGCTTCCACCAGCGGGACTTTTATGCTCCTCAGTCACGCGACCGACGAATCGCGACTCCAGCCCCAACCGCTCGGCCCACTTCAGCGAGGTAGCGACTCAACTCCTCTTTTCTAATCACCTTGAACGATTCTTAATCAACTTGAGCGAGTCTTGTTGAATTTGTTAATGGAGAAACTTATCGTCTTGTGTAATTGTGTGTGCTAAGTATTTGTGTAATGGGGAATTTGCCCCAATTTCAGATTGTAGAGTATTTGTGTGTGTGTGCTGAGTTGAAATCAATTTGTTGTCTTATTGAATTTGTCGTCACAAGTACATTGGGCTCGCTTAGGGCATCCACTAGGAATGAAAACTGCCGCTCGAGAGATTCGAAGCAGTGACCTCAGGGTATTACCTCAAAGGTCCAACTGTCGAACCAAAGTACCAAAGGCGTGTGCGTTAGAGTTGATGAATTGATTATTTGTGTGTGCGCTGAATTGATGTTTTCATATTATATATGGCTCCGTTCGTTAGAGTTGAAATGGGCGTTGAAATGAGGTTATGTGTTGAAATGAAAAAAATTTCAACTACACGAGTGTTCGGGTGTGATAGTTGAAATGTTTTTATACTTGTTGATACTAATTGAAATTTTGGGAAAAAAATAAGGTGAGGGGAGGACCTTATGGAGTTAAAATGTGTTTATTTTAAATAGTTGAAATTTAATTCAACCTTTTTACCTGCTTTTTCAACTCTTGTAAATTACTACTTTCTCAAACAATATGTAGCTTATACAAAAAAATAAACATTTCATTTCAACTACTAATTTCAACACATAATTTCAACATTAACTATATAGCATCAACTACATCTAACATCAACTAATATAAGTACATTATTGACGAACGGATCCTATCTGTAGTGAATTTATTAAATTTATTGAGCAAGCAACTTCCTTTCATTGATGATTTAGCCCTCTTTACTTCGATTCCTCTCCGGCTAGAGCTTCAAATATTTCTCTTCTCGATAGTGCCCTTCAAATATATTGTTATTTCCACCCTCGGAAAAGTTTCAAGTTTTCAACACCAAGTAACCGGTGCTCTCTCTCTTAGGCCGCCACTTGCGAGGGTTGTGGAGGCTGAGGGAGAAACCCCAATCATCATCGTCTTCTTCCTCGTCGGAAACCCTAATTTTCATCGTCGGTCGCAGCCATGGACTCCCCTTCTCCTACTGATCAGATTCAGCAAGCGCAATTGGCTGCTATTCTCGGTCCTGATGCCGCCCCCTTCGAAACCCTAATTTCACAATTGATGTCCTCCTCCAACGACCTGCGATCTCAGGCTGAATATCTGTTTAATCTCTGTAAGCAGACCGATCCCGATTCTCTTTCCCTTAAGCTCGCTCATATCCTACAACTTTCTCCCCACCATGAAGCCCGTGCTATGTCCGCCATCCTTCTTCGTAAGTTGCTCACTCGCGATGACTCCTATATCTGGCCTCGTCTTTCTCCATCTTCACAATCGTCCATCAAATCGATCCTTTTGTCATGCGTTCAGCGCGAGGAGGTCAAGTCGATTACGAAGAAGCTATGTGACACCATCTCCGAGCTTGCTTCTGGTATTCTCGCCGGCAATGGCTGGCCTGAGTTGTTACCTTTCATGTTTCAATGCGTTTCCTCCGATTCCCCGAAATTGCAGGAATCCGCCTTCCTCATATTCTCCCAGTTGTCTCAGTATATCGGGGAGATCTTAATTCCTTACATCACAGAACTTCACGGCGTCTTTCTAAATTGCCTGTCCAACTCCTCAAACCCTGATGTTCGAATTGCTGCCTTGAGTGCCGTCATCAATTTCATCCAGTGCCTTCCAAGTTCTGGTGACAGGGATAGGTTTCAAGATCTTTTGCCCTCCATGATGAAGACTTTGACTGAGGCCTTGAACTTTGGACAAGAGGCAACGGCCCAAGAAGCCCTTGAGCTCTTGATTGAATTAGCCGGTGCAGAACCCAAGTTCTTGAGAAGGCAGCTAGTCGATGTGGTAGGATCCATGCTTCAGATAGCCGAGGCTGACGCTCTCGAGGAAGGTACCAGACACTTAGCAGTAGAATTCGTGATCACTCTTGCTGAAGCTAGGGAGAGGGCCCCTGGAATGATGAGAAAGTTGCCGCAGTTCATTAGCAGGTTGTTTGGTGTATTGATGAAGATGTTGTTGGACATAGAGGACGATCCTGCTTGGCATAGCGCTGAGACCGAGGATGAGGATGCTGGTGAGTCTAGCAATTACAGTGTGGGCCAAGAGTGTCTTGATAGAATATCTATTGCCCTCGGTGGAAATACCATCGTCCCAGTTGCATCGGAGTTGTTACCTGCCTACTTGGCTGCTCCTGAGTGGCAAAAGCATCATGCCGCATTAATTGCAGTCGCCCAGATTGCGGAAGGATGCTCCAAGGTACTTCCTTCCATTTAGTTTACTGTTCGCTTATATGATGTTAATGTCTCAATCTGAGTATTATACAGGGTTAGTTGAATTAATTGAGTGTTTTTATTTCACTTTTGGATTTTTGGTATGTATAATGGATGGCCTTGAAAATAAGACAGTGGAGTAGTGGACTGCTTTTGTTAAATTCAACATACTGTAATGTTTTTAAGTATCTCTCGTGGTGGATTCACACACATTGTGATGCAGGTAATGATAAAAAATTTGGAGCAAGTAGTGAATATGGTATTGAGTTGCTTTCAAGATCCTCACCCACGAGTGAGATGGGCAGCTATAAATGCAATCGGGCAGTTATCTACAGATTTGGGCCCAGATTTGCAAGTTCAGTATCACCAGCGTGTCTTGCCAGCACTTGCTGGAGCTATGGATGATTTCCAGAACCCTAGAGTACAGGTGAGTTGGTTGCTACATTTCTTTCTCTTGATTAGGACTTAGTTACCCACCTTATACTTCTACTAAATACAAAAAAAAGCTACTACATCTCTGTATCAGATGTTCAAACATGAGTTGGTTGTTGGCTTATCTCAAACTCGCACTAGATACCCTTTATTGAATTGACACACGTGCACTTGGCTGTATCTCAACTCAATCAATGACTGTTTACAAGTGGCAATCTCAAAAGTTGGTTGGTGAGAGCCATTCTTCGGTGTGAAAATTTTCTTATTAACACAAAGGCATATTGTCATGCTAGATGATCTTGTTGATGACTGCTTGTGAAAAACCTTTCTCTTATTCCCTTATCACTATACTTAATTTATTACCCATCGAGGCATTGACCTTTTCTTTCCTTTCCTTTCCCCATGTACTTAAAATAGTTTCCATGTTGTTTGGCTTGGGGAGTGGAATACATCTTGAATGTTTGCATCATATTTTAATTTAATATTTGCAATTGTTATTCCAGCTATGGGCATCCAGAATGGCTGGTATGCTTTGAGTTGGAATGGTGGGGCATTCAAAAGTCTTTGATTTTAATGTTAATAATGTGGATATTATGCAGGCACATGCGGCGTCTGCCGTCCTCAATTTTAGCGAGAACTGTACTCCAGAGATCTTAACTCCTTACATGGATGGAATTGTTAGCAAACTATTAGTACTTTTGCAGGTAAATTTCTGAATTAGTTTTCCTGAGCAATGGGAGTACATGGGTTAGTACTCCATCGGCTTCTGTATCTTTCTTTATGCTCTCTTTTGGGGTGGATTGATAAAATTAATTAATAATTGGGGGTCTGTTCTATGCAGAATGGCAAGCAAATGGTACAAGAGGGAGCACTGACTGCACTGGCATCAGTTGCTGACTCATCTCAGGTATGCTTCCTTTCTGTTGTGTTTGACCTAATTGTTTGTTGTGATTAGGCTTCTCTAATTTTATTTGATTCACAGGAGCATTTCCAAAAGTACTATGATGCTGTTATGCCTTACTTGAAGACTATTTTGATTAATGCAACTGACAAGTCTAACCGTATGCTGCGTGCAAAAGCAATGGAATGCATTAGTTTAGTTGGAATGGCTGTTGGCAAGGAGAAGTTCAGGGATGATGCGAAACAGGTTTGTCGCGATTGCTTATGTGTGCTCTTCCATTGTTCATACTTATCTGTTTCTTAAGCTCATCCACACATTATGATTTTTTGCTTGTTGATATTGATATAGCTGGTGCACTTCTGTATTTTATAAGAACATTACTTATCTCGAACATTTTTTGGCGGTTATTTGTTATAGTATTTGTTTTCATTCATTGTCTTCCTTGATGTTGAGGTCATGAACTCATGATATACTGATAGTTTTCCTAATGCTAATTTAAGCATTTAACTTCATGCAAGGTTATGGAAGTGCTTATGTCATTGCAAGGGTCCCAAATGGAAGCTGACGATCCAACTACCAGTTACATGCTGCAGGCATGTTTATTTTTCCTTTTTAAGACGTCCCCATCATTTTTACTATCCTTCTGAGCTGCTTCTTCGGATTTGGTGTTGAATTTTGTTGCAGGCATGGGCCAGACTTTGCAAGTGCCTTGGACAGGATTTTCTACCTTACTTGAGTGTTGTCATGCCACCCCTACTCCAGTCAGCTCAACTAAAACCTGATGTTACCATCACGTCTGCGGATTCAGATGATGAGATTGATGACTCTGATGATGACAGGTCATCTTTATGTTCTTCATTTGCATCTACTTATTAATTTTTTTTTAAATATTTGGGTTAGCGGGGGCTACCATTGTTCACTTGTCTGTGTCACTGCTGTGATATAAGTTTCTGTTTCAGTTTTCCATCTGTTTTCTCATATGGTTCAAGTGTTTAGTTGATGGGTGTGTTGATATTCAGTATGGAAACCATTACTCTTGGAGATAAGAGGATTGCAATCAAGACTAGTGTCCTAGAAGAAAAAGCTACTGCCTGTAACATGTTGTGCTGTTATGCTGATGAACTGAAAGAAGGGTTCTTCCCCTGGATCGATCAGGTTTGTTCGGCTGCATTTGAAAACCTAAACTTCCATACATTAAATCAATGATTGGCATTCTGTTGTCATGCAGGTTGCTCCAACGTTAGTACCTCTGTTGAAGTTTTACTTCCATGAAGAAGTTCGAAAAGCTGCTGTCTCTGGTATGCTGTTGATCATATTTCCATTTATATAATCAATTTACCTGGTAATCCCTTACTCAACCTTCCATTTCTATGGTAAATACATCTATTTCTATATGCAGCTATGCCAGACTTGTTACGCTCAGCAAAATTAGCAGTAGAGAAAGGGCTGGCTCAAGGTCGTAATGAGTCCTATGTCAAGCAACTATCTGATTATATTGTTCCAGCTTTGGTGGAAGCGTTGCATAAGGTTAAACTGTTTGATACTGTTGGTCTTGTCATTGATGTGAAATTAAGTACCTTATCTAACCTTATAAATATCCAATTCCTATGCAGGAGCCTGATGTAGAAATAATAGCTAGTATGTTGGATGCACTAAATGAATGCTTGCAGGTTAGTCACTTCTCTATATATGGATTATGTCTGTTTTCTGTAGATGCAACTGCCCACTGCAGCTTTCTCTACTGAAAAAGATTTTGACCTGTTCTCAAATTTATATGTTAATTCTGATCAATAATTACCTCTATATTGTGCTAAGTATAAATTGTGACAGTGGTTTTGTAATTACTTGCTTGCTTTCAGTTATCTGGAGCAATTCTAGAAGAGAGTCAGGTGAAATCTATTGTTGATGAAGTTAAGCTAGTGCTTACAGCTAGCTCTAGTAGAAAAAATGAGCGAGCAGAGAGAGCTAAGGCAGAGGATTTTGACGCAGAAGAAGGAGAGTTGCTCAGAGAAGAAAATGAGCAGGAGGAAGAAGTTTTTGAGCAAGTCTGTATTCTTAAAATTGTTAATTGTGTTCCTAGTTACTTGATTTGGTAGTATTCTGCCTAGACATATTAAACCTAAATGTATTTTTTAAAGAGCTACACCTGCATGCCTAACTCTTGGAGTTGCATATTCCTTGATACAATTCTTACTTTTGTATTCTGCTTTGTTCTTGAAATTTTGTAAGTCGGTACACATTCAGCTCTGACATTCAATATTTGGATCTAGGTGGGAGAAATACTTGGCACGCTGATCAAAACATTCAAGTCTTCATTTTTGCCATTCTTTGATGAGTTAACTTCTTACCTTACACCTATGTGGGTAAGTGTTTTTGTCATTTTGGTTTTTTTATGTCAGGAATCCATTTTTTTTTTCTGTGTTGGATCTTTTGGAACCACCCCTCGACTCTTTCGAGGGCGACACTTACATCCTGACCCCCCAGACCTCGCCTGGGGAGCTACACTGGGTAGTGTTGTTGTTGACTGCATTTGATGATCAATGTGCACAGGGAAAAGATAAGACATCTGAAGAGCGAAGAATTGCAATCTGTATATTTGATGACATTGCAGAGCAGTGTCGTGAATCTGCACTTAAGTAAGTGAACTTGGACAATGTTAGCTGTAACAGCATCCTCACATATGTGAAAAGTCTTACTTCTTTGTTGTGACAGGTATTATGATATGTACCTTCCATTCTTGTTCGAAGCTTGCAGTGATGAGACTCCAGATGTCAGACAGGTTAGTGCGCACATGGGCTCTTTTGAAGTGACATTGTTTCTCATCTTCTAATATCTGAAATTTGATCTTGTCCAGGCTGCAGTATATGGTCTTGGTGTTTGTGCTGAGTTTGGTGGTCCAGTTTTCAAGCCTTTAGTCAGCGGTAGTGTTTTTCATAATCTTCTTTATATTAACCCAAATATATCTAACTACTAACATTATGAGGTTTTCATTTCCAGAGGCACTTTCACGACTTAATGTTCTCATTCAACACCCTAATGCTCTACAGTCTAAAAATGTGTTGGCTTATGATAATGCTGTATCTGCTCTTGGAAAGATATGCCAATTTCACAAGGATAGTATTGATGCTACCCAGGTTTGTTTAAACAATCTTATGCCTTCTTTTCAATTATTTCTTGCAATATGATTACTGAACTCGAGTGGAAATTAGCTGGCAGTCGCCTAGATAGCTTGTTATTGATGCTACCCTAGCTGTGTATGAAGTGACTGAACAAGTCTTGTTCCTAAAAGGAGTCACCATCTTTGTTTTTCCCCCTTTTTATCATCTAGATAGATTGTTATTGTCAAGCTGTCTGCATTTTCAATCACTATCTAGTCTTCCAAGTATTGTGAGAATCTGATCGCTAATGATGACAATTTTGGTGGGTTATATAACTTGTAAATGCATGTAGCCTGCTTATTTTCTTTCATTTGTACATTTCCAGGTTATACCTGCTTGGTTAAACTGCTTGCCCATTAAAGGTGATTTAATAGAGGCCAAAGTTGTCCATGACCTGCTTTGTTCTATGGTTGAAAGGTAACCATTTCCTCAACTTGCTATCTCATGTTCTTTTTGCTCCTCGTGTATGCTGCTTTATGACTAGCCTAGGACCAATTGTTAGAGAAGCTATCCTCTCTCTGTCGATTGCATTGTTAACTAGGATGCAACTTAAAATGCTATTTTCACTTCAATTGCAGGTCTGATGGAGAACTGTTGGGTCCCAACAATCAGTACCTTCCCAAAATTATCTGTGTTTTTGCAGAGGTTAGTACTGCATGTCTTCCTTTGACCTAGTGTGTTATGAGAGTCCTATGAATGAGATGCTTTGGCAAGCAGACAACTATTTGTTTAAGTATTGCACTTCTGGCATGCAAGGGTTGCTTTCTATTAAAAGAATCAGAGTTGCTTAATTTAATAATCTCTGGGCAAACAGGAAATTACTACATTATGCTGACCTAAAAGAGAAGTGCGTATGTGCGAAAGTGTTAGAACCCTAATCAGGATAGAATGTGATAGCAAGCATCTCGCCAATCAGTCAAGTTTGCGAGGAATCCTCAGATTGTATTCATAATCAATTTTCACGTCTGCCCAGTGACAACATGTTGTCTTCCTCCTTTTATATTGAAAAAACAAGATAACTAACTCTTAAAAACAAATAGAAATAAATCAGATAATGGAAAGCATAATGGACAATGTGGGAAAGCGCCTAAAATCTAGGAAGTGGTTAACCAAGCAAACTAACTAGAAATGAAATACTCCGTAGTAATTAAAACTAATAATCTTGAATTGTATCAGAATTCAGGAAGTTTGATTTGGTTGCAAAAAATGTGACAATTTGATTTGAGTTAGACCACATTATACAAGATTTGGCAATAATAACTAATTAGGCCACAATTTGACTGTAAATCTGCAGGTTTTGTGTGCTGGAAAGGACTTGGCAACAGAGCAAACTGCAAGCAGAATGAAAAACCTTTTAAGACAGATTCAGCCAGCTACCTTAGCTTCAACATTATCAGCTTTGCCACCACAGCAGCAACTCGTTTTGCAGTCCATTCTTTCGTCCTAGTTGGTTCTGGTGTAGTTGAGTTTTCATCTGCCCAGTCAGTGTGTGCAATCATATAAAATTGGATTATCTATTTTTATTTTTTATTTTTAATCTTTGGATACAAAGGTTAAATTATCATTCAATTTTTTTCACATATGCTTGCATCAACCAGCGTCTGTTGTCTGGTTGAGAGTGATTTTGTCCTGTTCAGTTGAGATGAAAGCAAAGTCTTGTAGAAATGTGTATATGGTTTCATCAAAAGGACCAATGCTAGCTGCTGTGCTGGAAAGAAATACATAGGATTTTGATTGATATCACCGAGAATCATCAAGGATACGATTCTCTCTTCACAGTTTTGGTATTGAATTGGTTGTATGTCACAACTTGGGTACATGTTTTCATGTAATAATAAATAATCTCAGTTTACCTGTTATGCTTAGTGGTGTTTATGACCCAGAGATCCTTATTGGCTATGTCCTTACTGTTAAATACTACCTTTGCAATATAGGTCCTTTTTAGCTTAAAATTTTGTTTCACAATATATGTCTCTTTTTAATTAATTAATACTAAAACTTGTCAAAAATAACATTTAATTAATGTATTTCTAGTTCCAATGTACTAGTAAATACTAAAAAATATCACACATCGGGTGATATTATATGATCTAATCTCATATTAACTTTGTACGCAAAAAACAAATTCTTATCAATTTCACTTTAAGCTTGTATTAATATATGTGTGAAATTTTAAAAACCTCTAAATTGCGAATTGGAGGGAGTACATTGCACTATTTACAACATCTTATATTAATATACCCCTTTCATTCCAACTCCCAACAGTTACATTTGCTTAACAACTATTTATAATAACGCCGAATGGTTGAAACACACCCGTATAATATACGATATTTTACTTAACCACTCCTTTATCACGGACTCCGTTAGATTTTAACCATCCATGACCCCTTCTCAGTTAGATTCCGTCAAAAATCATGACATGACATTTCTTTTAATTTTTTTTCCTAATCCTTGCCATATTTGACTGTCTTCTCCAATAAAAGACTAAAGTCTTCCCATCCTTTCAACAATGGCCAATGAAAAACCCTAGATCTGATTCAATTTGTCTCCACCCTTTCAATAATGGCTGATGAAAAACCTAGATCCGATTCAATTTGTCTCCAGCAAAAGACTAAAGTAGTCTCTATCTTCGTTTAATTCGTTCAAAAGGAAAACCCTAGATTCGTTTCTGATTACAGTCTCCGGCTTCCCAATTCTAATCACAAAATCGAAGCCTCTCGCATGCAGATTCTTCTTGAGATCCGCCATAGCTTCAACCTGGAACGAGGCCCGATTGGTGGTGAACACGTAGGACATTCCTGAACCAGACGAATTGTAGTGCCACTGGAGGGGTTGGAAGGGTGGTGAGGGTTCACAGAGAGAGGGCTCTAAAGAGGAATGGCGGAGAAGGAGGATTTCTTGGACAAGGGCTTTTGAGGGGAGAGGGTAGGTGAGGAGAGAGAAAGAGAGGTGAACGAGAGAGGATGAGATTTGGGAGTTTGAGAACTTCACCTTTGAAGAAGTGTTGGATAAGACTCTCTGGTCAGCTCTAAAGTTAGGATAGTGAGATTTGAAGGGAGGATTGCAGAAAGGGAAAGGGAAATGGAAGCTGTGGGAGGAAGAAGGGGCTTAGCAACAATTGCGAACTGGTTCTCATTCTCTGTGTTTTGCCCTTTGAAAAAAACTGTTTTGCCCGTTGGAAAAAAAATTGTTTTGCCCTTTCCCGCTTTATTTATATTTGGAAAAAAGTTGTTTTGCCCCTTCGGCAATTTGAGAATTAAGATGATAGGTTTTTTTGTACAGATAAGCTAAAAAAATAAACAGGTTTCATGTCATAGTTTCTGTAAACGGAATTGGACGATAAGTGAAAAAGGGTGGTTAAAATCTAACGGAGCCCGTAATAAGAGTAGTTTTCCATAATTTCGCAATAAAGGTGTGGTTAAGTGAAATATCACATATTATACGGGTGATTTTCAACCATTCGGCCTTATAATAATTCTCTCTTCGTAAGGGCTTTCATGGGAAAATTCCCATTTTAGCAGTTTTAGAACTTTTCAACTGCATAGTTGCATTTTGTTTTATAAGGAATGATATTCGATGTGGAAATGTACACCATTTATTTCTCTCGAATTTAGCCAGAAAATTACTTCAACGCTAACTTTCTGGTTAAATAGACTCAAACTTAGTCACGAAGTGACTTTGACTATATCATGTATTTAGTCAAACGTGATTTTCGTACCCAATCTTGTAGTTAAATACGCACGACTCAAATTTTTGTGGCTAGTTTTGAAGGTAATATTTAGTCACGAGCGTTTTAACCATTAAGTTTTTGTCCTGGGAACATTTGTAGTTGTCTTTGTGGCCAACCCGTTTTTCTAGCTAACTTTGTGGCTTATCACGTTTCTAAGGTCCTGGCTATAGAAGCATTTTCATGGCTAACTTTGGTGCTTGGACGAAAGAAGAGTACAACACATAAGATGCGAAGCACTGCGACAAGACGGTCATAAAGGGCAACTTTGGTAAAGAAGAAGAGCTCCTGACGTTGCCACCACCGGAATGAAGGATCTTAAGAAGCCTCAAAACGTCCACGACCACGCCCATCGAGTCGAACACATCCAACCACAAGTCCCAATATCGGAGAAATACACACCAAACTTGAGCAAGACTTTCAAAAGACCAACAAACAGAGAAACCAAAGGGGTAACCCAAACTAAGTTAAGGCCCAAAAATGAGCCCAACAACAGCCCAAGAAAAAGTCCAACAAATGGACTAAGAGAACAACAAGACCACTTAGGCCCAAAAGGCCAAACACCCTCCGGTCGACGGGTGTTTGCGTAGGGAGCGAGGAGAAGACGAAAAATATCAAAGAAGAACCAAATGATGGTGAATCTAAGATCCAAGCCGAAAGGGTAGATATTAAACCAACCAAGAGGCCGGTCGGCGAGAGTCTGAACCAAGACCGGCGGTGCTAGCTGATGATGTCCAAAACAGTAAAAGCAAAAAGTGGGCCCAGGAGGACCCCCATAGGCAAATTAGGGACCCACGTCCATGGAGGTTATTTAAAAACAAAACTCCCGACGGATGCGAGGTCTCTCAAACATCCCGGGACGAGGTCTCGACCTCGTCACCGACTCTACTAATGCGCCCGCCCGCTCGAACCAATCACCAGCAACCTCACTCCCAAACCAATCACAAGTGACCTCACTCATGGACCAATCAAAAGCCCTTATTTCGAGCATCCCACATCGAACATTGGCCTAAACTCGGCCCCCCAATTCTCTATAAATAGAGAAGAACCTCGTAGGAAGAAGGGGTCGAAAAACCACTTGAACTCAAGAACCCTCTTGCTTGTTAAAGATCGACTTGATAGGAACATCGTCAAAAGACCTCGCTACAGATAAGAGAAACCCACAGAAAGACCCCAAAGTCGCGCAGGGATCTCGCTCACGCCTAAAACCTCACTACAGAAACTCACAAAACTCCCTACATCATATTCTCAAATCTACCTCGCCCTAGAATCGACCTCGCAACATTAGGTGCGATCTCGGAACCTTGTAGGAGGTCTAGGTGTGATTCTCAAAGTTGTACTTCAACCTCGTAGGTTTGTAACCTCGCTACCACGGAAAAATCATAAATAAAGGAGCAAGTGTTTGCACTCAAATATAATAATCTTGTTTCTTGTCTCGTAGCGTAGCCGTTATTTCGGGTTTCATCACTGGCGCCGTCTGTGGGAATCTCTTCATCCTAAGCAGCTTCCCATTTTAGTGCAAACCTTGATTCCTAAAACCCCCTCAGAATGGCTTGTCCAAACAATTTCTTCCCCCAACATCCCGACAGTATGGCTGAGACCCCTCCATGGACGACAGGTCCGTCAGGATACCCTTTTGTGGTCCCGCCAGGCTGGACATACAACATCCCACAAAACCCATACCCTTTCCAGGGGTATGAACAAGGTGGCGCTCCTTTCAACCAGTATCCCTATCTGGGGTACGGGCAGTACCAACAGGGCCAAGCTCCCCCATACGTCCCGATCCCCCCCAGGGGCAACTTCACTCCGAGTACGTGCCCGCATATGTCCCGGGCTACATGCCGGGGCGGGAGGCGCCCACGAACGGATCTACCACGGAGAGACCCTCCCGAGATCCGATGCAGATCTCGCGATCCCGTTCGCGACGTGCAAAGAGGCGCAACATGGAGCTGTCCGAAACGGCGGCAAGCGCGCCACGGCCTCTGGCGAGGTCAAAGTCGGAGTCTGCTCGCCCATCCGTCGAGTGTGGGTACAGGAATCCCTTCATACCCGAGATCCAAAAGGCACACATGCCCAAAGGCTTCCATTGGCCACAAATGGGACTTTACGACGGCACGGCCGACCCCGAGGACCACATAAAACACTACGCCGTCCAGATGAACGTCAACTCTTACAATGACGCCATTTTCTGTCGGATCTTTCCGACCACTCTGGACAAGGCGGCAATGACGTGGTTCACCAGCCTTAAGGTCGAGTCGATAGCCTCGTTTTCCCAGCAATGCGAGTCCTTCGTCGGGCACTTCAACGGCTCGAGAAAGCGCAAGAAGAACATGTGCGATCTCCCTGGCATCGAGCAGGGGGAAAACGAGAAGCTGGGTACCTTTTTTACGAGGTTCACCACCGCGGTCGCTGAGATCGCGCAAATCGACGAGGCCTCGGTACGCGACATCCTCATGGGCAACCTTCGCCAGGGGGATTTCAAATGTCGCATTTTTCTCAAAAATCCGACCACATATGAGAGCTTGTGTGCTCGGATCACGGCACAGGTCTACGCCGAGGACGCTGCCAGCCAGAGCTCGCGACCGAGGACCGACAAGGAAATCGTGACCGAGGCTAAGGGAAAGGCTAAAGTGGCTGCGCCGGCCGCGAGGGACGCGTACATGACGCAAACTCACGACCGGCTTGCCGATTACAAAAGCAACAACAACAACAAAAGCAACAACAATAACAGAGGCAACAACGACAATAGAAGCAACAACCGCTACGACAACCGTGGCGGTGGAGGTTGGAGCTGCTTCGGCGGGAAGCCACGAGGTTACAGAGGCAAAGGTGGCCCCGCCTACAACCCAAACGAGAAAAAGCGCGCCAACCCCGCGTCGGGGGCCAACCTCGTGCAGCAGGAACCAACCCGGTCCCGACCAAGCAACACAGAGCAACAAGCTCCGGCGAGGCAGTCGCGCTCCGGGCAAGCCGCGGCGCCTGATGCGTACATCAACACCATCTCGGGCGGACCCTCGCTGGCGGGCTCGAGCCAGGCGGAAAGAAAAAGATACGCGAGGGCAAGTCACCATGAGCCCTCGGTATACAGCGTGACACAAACCTCACGGTCCCACGTGGGTATGGCCTTCACAACAGAGGACGCCGAAGGGCTCCATATGCCCCACTCCGACCCCCTGGTGATACACGCTCAGTTGGGCTCGAAAATAGTGAAGCGAATACTGGTGGACACGGGTTCCTCCGTGGACATCATGTATTTTGGCGCTTTCGAGCAGCTAGGGATCTCCGCGACATCCTTGAGGCCCTACGTTGGGAAGCTCACCTCCTTCTCGGGAAACGAGGTCGATGTCGCTGGTCTCAGAGACCTGTGGATGACCCTCGGTACTGGCCCGACAACGAGAATCGAGGTAATAGAGTTTACGGTGGTGCACCTGCCCTCGACCTACAACGCAATCATCGGGAGAGTCTCCTTGATGAAATTCCAGGCGGTGGTCTCCATCTACCACTTGAAAATGAAGTTCCCCACCAGCGTGGGTGTCGGAGAAGTAAAGGGCAACCAAGAAGAGGGCCGCGTCTGCTACATGACCTCGGCTAAGCAAAAATGCTCTGTGTTCATGGTAGAGACTTCGGGTGAAGCAGACCTCGAGGTCCGGGATTTCACAATACCCACTCCCGAGACAGAAAGAAGGGTGATTACCCCCTTCAAAAACAAATCAGAAAAGATCTACCTCGGGGGTTGCCTTACTGGGGATGCAGCAGCGTCGCTAGAGGCCCTGCTTGCTGGGTCCCGCGACGTGTTCGCCTGGACTGCAAAAGATCTCCGAGGTGTGCCTCGGACCCTGGCCCAGCACTCCCTGAACATCGACGTCGCCATTCGTCCTGTGGTGCAGCGTCGAAGAAAAATGAACGAAGAAAGGGCAACCGCCGCAAATGAAGAGGTGGCCAAGCTGCTGGCCGCAGATTTCATACGCGAAGTCCAGTATTCGAAATGGCTGTCCAATGTCGTGTTGGTCAAAAAGGCCAGCGACAAGTGGCAGATGTGTGTAGACTTCAAAGACCTCAACAAGGCATGCCCCAAAGACAGCTACCCCCTGCCCTCGATCGATGCACTTGTAGATTCGACTGCTGGGCACGAGGTCTTGAGGTTCCTCGACGCCTACTCGGGGTACAACCAGATCTTGATGAATCCCCGTGACGAGGAGGAGACATCCTTTATCACTCAGCGGGGGACATACTGTTATAAGGTCATGCCGTTTGGCCTCAAGAACGCAGGGGCCACATTCCAACGCCTCGTAGATCGGGTTTTTAAAGACCACCTGGACAGGAACGTATCCGCCTACGTCGACGACATCGTGGTACGGAGCAAGGGCCCCGAGGAGCACCTGGCTGACCTCGCCGAGGTTTTCACCACCCTCGGACACCACCAGCTCAGCCTGAACCCCGAGAATTGCGTTTTTGGCGTGTCCTCGGGGAAGTTTTTGGGATTCATGATCAGCGAGCGCGGGATCGACGTCAACCCCGCCAAAATAGAATCTATCCTCGCAATGAGGTCTTCCCGATCTCGTACCGAGGTACAAAGACTCAACGGCGCTGTAAACTACTTGGGGAGGTTTTGCTCTCGCTTAGCAGATAAGTCCCTCCCATTCTTTGCCGCCCTCAAAAAGAATGACAAGTTCGTCTGGGACGAGAGACTCGAGACAGCCTTCTCTGAGTTAAAGACCTTCCTTACCAAGCTCCCCACCTTGTCACTTCCACACGCGGGCGAAGATTTCCAACTATATGTGGCGGTGAGTCCCGAGACCGTCAGCGCGGTGCTCACAAGAGAGGCCATGCACCCGGTATACTTTGTGAGTCGCGTGCTCCAGCCCGCGGAGCAGAGATACTCCCCGTCAGAGAAGATGGCGCTGGCTGTAGTGACCGCCGCAAGGCGCCTACGCCCATACTTCCACGCACATCCCATCCAGGTTCTTTCGAACCTCCCACTTCGTCAGATTCTGCATCAGCCCGCTCTCTCCGGACGTATGACCAAGTGGGCCGTCGAGCTCTCCGAGTTCGATATCAATTATCTTCCGAGAACCGCGATGAAGGGACAAGCCCTCGCGGACTTTATGGTGGAGGTCACCTTCCCCGAGACAGACACAAGCTCGGACGAATGGAAAGTGTTTGTTGATGGCTCACGATGTGACGCCGGTGGCGGGGCCGGGGTGTTCCTCGCTGACCCCTCAATCGAGACGGAGTATGCTCTCAACTTCGCCTTTGATGCCACAACAACGACGCCGAGTATGAGGCCATGATCGTCGGGATCGAGATGGCGCTACTCAACGGAGCCCGCAAAATCAGGGTCTACACAGATTCCGAATTGGTGGCACGACAACTCAACGACCAATACGACACCAGAACAGGTTTTCTGCCCGCTTACCGAGCAAAAGTCAAGGCCTTGGTTTCATGCCTAGAAACCTTCGCGGTGGAGTCAATCCCGCGAACCTCAAACACAAAGGCGGATGCCCTCGCCAGGTTAGGCTCCGCGCTTCCCTTGGATGTGGGAAACCGCGTAATGGTGGAGAGAAAGCTCTCACGAAGCGTCGATAGCGAGGTCATGTCCATAAGGACCGAGGATTGGAGGTTCCCGGTAACGAGGTACATACAAAGCGGCATCCTCCCAGAGGACCCCGCGCTGGCCAGAAAACTAAAAATGCAAGCTGCCCGCTACTGCGTCGTCGGCGACCAGCTTTATCGCCGGGGCTACGCTGAACCCAACCTGCTGTGCATACCGCCCGAGGCCACGGACCACGTCCTCTACGAGGCCCACGAGGGAGTTTGTGGGGGACACCCGGGGTGGAGGTCTCTGGCACACAAAATCGTCCATTTGGGGTACTTCTGGCCCACTCTCCGACAAGACGCAAGAGCTTACGTCCAAAAATGCGTCGGATGCCAAAAACACTGGAACGTCCAGCACACCCCAACGGCTCCCCTCCGCAGCATTCACGCGCCATGCCCATTCGCAATGTGGGGAATGGACATTTTAGGCCCTTTTCCTAAAGCTGCTGGCCAAGTGCAATACATCTTGGTCATCGTGGACTACTTCACGAAGTGGATCGAAGCACAGGCAATGGCAAAAATCACCGGGGCAAAGGTCTGCGAATTCCTGTGGAAGAACCTCGTCTGCCATTTCGGTGTCCCCATGACAATCATGACCGACCATTGCCCCCAATTCGACTGCGAAGAAACTCGGACTTTCTGCTCTAAGCTGGGCATCGACCTCAAATATTCCTCCGTGGCTCATCCCCAGTCCAATGGCCAGGTAGAAAACGTTAATGCCCGCATCTTGACAGACCTCAAAAAGCGCCTGGGCATGGCACAGGGCCGCTGGGCCGAATTACTTCCACTCGTCCTCTGGACGTTTCGCATGACCTCGCGCCGCGCAACGGGCGAGACCCCCTTCGCTCTTACCTACGGGGCGGAAGCCCTCGTTCCCGTAGAAACCCTAATTCCATCAGCAAGGGTGTACAACTTCGACGAAAAAGAAAACGAGGCCAACCTCAAGGTCGAACTGCAGTTCCGAGATGAAATCCGCGAGGTAGCGGACCTGCGCTCTAGAGAATACAAGCGACGTGTCGCCGTATACCACGACAAGAAGGTCAGACCTCGCCTCTTGGCCACGGGAAACCTCATGCTAAGACGCACCGAAGGAGGAAAATTGGACCCTAACTGGGAAGGACCCTACATCCTCGGAGAAGAAGTCGCGCCCGGGGCTTTCAAACTCAGGGACGACGAGGGGCGCACACTGAGCAAAACGTGGAACGTCGCGCGACTCAAAAAATATTACATGTAGAAACTCGAAACCCCGTTGTTCCTCACAGTTGGTAAATAAAGGATTGCAGGCTTTTCTAAAAACGCTCCCTCCCTGAAAAGTTCCACCCCTCGCTTCACGCTTGGGGTTGGAGAATCTCGTTTGGAAGAATTCCCACCCCTCGCTTCCCGCTTGGGGTTGGAGAGTCTCGTTGAAAAGTTCCACCCCTCGCTTCACGCTTGGGGTTGGAGAATCTCGTTTGGAATAATTCCCACCCCTCGCTTCCCGCTTGGGGTTGGAGAATCTCGGTGAAAAGTTCCACCCCTCGCTTCCTGCTTGGGGTTGGAGAGTCTCGTTGAAAAGTTCCACCCCTCGCTTCACGCTTGGGGTTGGAGAATCTCGTTTGGAAGAATTCCCACCCCTCGCTTCCCGCTTGGGGTTGGAGAATCTCGATGAAAAGTTCCACCCCTCGCTTCCCGCTTGGGGTTGGAGAGTCTCGTTGAAAAGTTCCACCCCTCGCTTCACGCTTGGGGTTGGAGAATCTCGTTTGGAAGAATTCCCACCCCTCGCTTCCCGCTTGGGGTTGGAGAATCTCGGTGAAAAGTTTCACCCCTCGCTTCCCGCTTGGGGTTGGAGAGTCTCGTTGAAAAGTTCCACCCCTCGCTTCACGCTTGGGGTTGGAGAATCTCGTTTGGAAGAATTCCCACCCCTCGCTTTCCGCTTGGGGTTGGAGAATCTCGGTGAAAAGTTCCACCCCTCGCTTCCCGCTTGGGGTTGGAGAGTCTCGTTGAAAAGTTCCACCCCTCGCTTCACGCTTGGGGTTGGAGAATCTCGTTTGGAAAAATTCCCACCCCTCGCTTCCCGCTTGGGGTTGGAGAATCTCGGTGAAAAGTTCCACCCCTCGCTTCCCGCTTGGGGTTGGAGAATCTCGTTGAAGACTTCCACCCCTCGCTCCACGCTTGGGGTTGGAGAATCTCGTTTGGAAGAATTCCCACCCCTCGCTTCCCGCTTGGGGTTGGAGAGTCTCGTTGAAAAGTTCCACCCCTCGCTTCCCGTTTGGGATACGAACGAGGTTCGTGAACCCCCTAAGACGCCGGGATTCGCGGACGACTATTTTTAGGTTGGAACGAACTTCCAGAACAACGAGGTCCGAACAGAGGCTCACGACCTCGTCGCAGGACTACAACGTCCGGTGTGGTCCGAGCCCCACAAAAGATGTGACACTCGAACTATGGGGTTGGACGGATAAGGACTGACGTATGCAAGAAAGTCTAAAGCAAACAAGCATAGGAAAAGAAAGTGACGAAGGGCATAAATATAAAAGCAGGTGTTTCGATTACAGACCCCGTAGGGTCACCCAAACAAAAAAAAGAGAAAGAGATGTTTTGATTACAAACCCCTTAGGGCCACCAAAGAAAAATTATCATCATTTTTTCGAGGTTTCAGCCTCGGGACCGGTAAGATCGATGGTCTTAGGAGTTTCGGCAGAGGCAGTCGAGGCTTCAGCAGGAGCAGGGGCAGCGGAGGCAGGAGGCGCGGGCGCATCGGCCGCGAGCTGAGGTCCCGTGGAGGTTAACTCCGGGTTCCCTCCAATAAGCTCTCCCTCGGGGGGCGCGGTGCTGGACACAGTCCCGTCCTCGTTGAGGAAGAACTCGCATTCCCCCTCGGGATCCTCCGACCCCAGCTCCCCCATGGTTTCATTGTAGTTAGGGTTGAAGAAGACGATCTGGGGGTCGAGGTGCCCATACTTGGCCACCGCCTGCTTAACGCCCATGCGGACTGCCTGGTGGAACATCTTCCTCACGCTCTCCATCAGCTCCGCCTTGTACTCTTCCGAGTCCACATACTTGGGACCCGCGGCCACGACCTCCTCGTTAAGCTCAACAATGCGCCCCTCGAGGCGCCTGATCCCCTCCTCGGCCCTCAGAAACTCCGCTTCCTTCGCCTTGAAGAACTCATGTTCGGCGGAGAGCTTGCCTCGAAGCCCTTCAACCTCGCCCCGCAGAACCTCGGCCTCACCCCTCGCCCTCTTCTCCCCCTCCCTCGCCGCCTTTACCTCCTCCCTCGCTGCAGCCTCCGCGGCCTCGACCCGCTTCTTGGCCGCAGCCTCCGCGGCTTTGGACGACTCCGCGACCTCGGCCAGCTCCTTGGCCTACCGCTCGCACACCTCGCTGCGGGCCCGAAGCGCCGCCTCCATCTTGTCCATCCTCGAATGAAGTAGGACGATGCGACTTCGGTTGTAATTATCAAAAAAGGTGTGCTGTAAGTTCACAGAAGGATGAGAAAAGAAACAAGAAAGAGACAAGAATTAAACACACAAAAACAAAAAAAAAGCTTACCATGGCCGAGTACCGAGCGGCCTCGTCGTCGAGCGCCGCCTCGGTGAGGTTGTTGGCCCACGCGACCTCCTCCTTGTAATCCCCCCGGGCCCAATCCAATGGGCCCCTCTGATAGGTCCAGGGCAGTGAAACCTGGCAGGATGGGGGCCTGTATCCCCGCGACTTCGCCCCTCGAAGTTAAAGGCAGGGATGAGTTCCAGATCCCGCGAGCCTCGTTGATGGTCGCCCGACCGGGGTTTCTTCTTCTTCTCAGGGGAAGACTCCGCTTCCTTCCTCTTCCGCCCGGCCTTGTCGTCAGACGCCCGGGGTGGATGGGTGGTCCCCTTCGTGGTGGCCCCTTTCAACGGAACCACCTCAGGCCTTTTTTCCCCTTGGGGCGGCCCCGTGACGTCCCACTGCGACGCCCTCGTGACGTTCCCCTTGGGCAGGGCTCCCCCTGTCGCGCCCGTTGGCGGGACAGGTCCCGGCTGCGTTGTACCTGTCCTCGCCTGCGAGCTCGGCTCGTTGATTGAAATCCCCTTGGGGACCCGGGGAGCAGGGGTCTTGGAAGTAGACGTCATAGGCTGTTTCCCCTTCGACGTCGTGGTAAGAGCGTGCAG
Source organism: Fallopia convolvulus (assembly GCA_964016875.1). Lineage (NCBI taxonomy): Eukaryota > Viridiplantae > Streptophyta > Magnoliopsida > Caryophyllales > Polygonaceae > Fallopia > Fallopia convolvulus. Next base: position 116,674 of record OZ024719.1, read on the forward strand.
AAGATCCACTGTCAAGAAAGGAGTAAAAAGAAAAAAGCAGGTTAGGACGAGGTCAGAAACAAATGTAACGAGGTGTATAACCCCGCAACCCTACAAGGAAAAAGAAAACAATCAGAGAAATAGTGATAATAAAATACCCTCTCCGCCCTCGCGAGGAGGGAAACTGAGGCGTACTTGGCCTTGAGCGCCTGGAACTCAGTGACCTTGTACGGGCACACGCATCTCTCGTAGTTACCCGGTGCCACAGGGAAATTAAGGTATCTCCCGCTGAGGTCTCGGACCAAAAACCATTTAGGTTTCCACGTCCCGACGTTCGACTGGGTCGTAATGATTTTGACGTTCGGTGTGCTGAGGTTGACCAGGGAACAACGAGGTTCTCTCCTCGCCAAGACTAACGCCGACAAATCGCTGAGGTTCGGCTCGTCCAGAAGCTCGTGGCTTCGAATTGTGTAAGCACACAACAACCGCCAGGCGTTCGGGAACAACTGAGCGGGGCAGACACCCATGGCCCATAAGAAATCAACGATGTGCTGGGCCAAGGGCAGCCTAAAGCCCGCTTGGAGACTGACGAGGTTCACGACCGCACACCCCTCGTAGGACGCCAAGGGTCGCCCCTCCTCCTCTGGCAGTGCCAACTCGACTCCCTCGGGCCAGGGGAAGTCTTTAGCTATGTCCGCGAGGTCGTCCAGCTTCAAATCGGTGGCCACCCCCTCGGACAGGTAGGCCTAGGGAGTGCTCGGACTCATAGGAATCCGTTCTTTGAGGACGACGGGAATGCGGGACACAACGTCGGTAATATAGGCCTCGGGGAAGCTCGATGGCACATACGCGGCCAAAGCTGAGGCAATTGCCGCGTACAACCTCGCCTCAACCTCGGCGGCGATCACATCAGGAGAAGAAGAGGAAGCCATTTCAACACCAGAATATATGCGCAGACGGGGGAAGTACGAATTGATCGAAACAGCGGAGTCGCTGGATGAGGGCTCGCTGAAGACCAACGAAGGGGAACTTGGGTTCTGAGAATCACTAGGCTCTACACTTCCTACGGACTCGGAGACCTCCTGATAGAAATTCTCTTGAAAATTAAAGACAAAGCCGGGCGGTGGGCTCGCAGAGGCTCTCCTAGGCATGAAAAGACAACGTCTAGGCCGCGAAAAGCTAGCACCTGGAAAAGAAAAGGTCAGTAAGGCACTAAAGGCAAGGCAACCAAAGAGAAAAACACGAGATCATGACCCCGTGAAAGAAGGAAGAACGAGGTCAAGCCCGAGATCGAAGAACGAGATCATGACCCCGTGAAAGAAGGAAGGACGAGGTCGAGCCCGAGATCAAAGCACAAAGATCATAACCTCGAAAGGAAAAGAGCACGGGGTCATAACCTCGAAAAGGAAAAAGCGCGAGATCATAACCTCAGGAGAAAATGAGCACGAAGTCGCAACCTCGGGGGACAAAGCAACGCGAGGTCATAAAAGGAAAGGCCACGTGGCGCCCTACGGGCTACTCTGACAGGATAGGACGGCAAAGAAGAATTTGAAGCGCCAAAAGAAAGGAAAGAGAAAGAAGGCCAACCAACGGTGGAAGCCAGCGGTGGAAGCCCGAACGTCCCGTCAATCAGACATCATGACGTTTGGGCTCCCGAGGGTTTTCGAAATTCGAAAAGTGGTGGGCGGAGAAACGGAAGTTTAACCGTCACCCCAAGCAAAAAAAGAGAGAGAGAGAGAGAAAAGCAATAAACCCAAAAGCCCAGCGGTACCCTCACGGCGGCAACCGCCCCCCCCCCCCCCCCCCCACCGTCTCACCACCGTCTCACCACCGCAACACCGCCCCCCGGAGCATAAAGCAAAGAAAAAAGAGGGGAGAAAAGCAGAACGAAAAGAAAGGAGAGGAGACGAAAAACCAAGGGGAGACAAGGGCACTACGGAACAAAAACCACCCCCTACGCCGCCGCGCAGCCAACAAAGAAGCACCCAGAAATCACCAACACCCACCCAGATGCAAAACGGAACGAAGAAAGAACAAAGAAACACCCAGAAATCGCAAACACCCACCCAGATGCAAAACGGAACGAAGAAAGAACAAAGAAAAATAACAAAGGCAAACGCCAAAAAACACACAACCCTGCCAACGCCGCTTCGCCACCGTGACACCGGCGCAAAACACCGGGCGACACACCGTCGTCCTTACAAAATACGGGGCAAAAATCGAACAAAGGAAGAATCAAAGGCAAAAAATACCAAAAGACAGGAGGAAGAAGATCAAGAACTTACTTGTTTAAAGGTCGGCGAACGAGAGGCGGTGGCGCTACTGGCGAACGGCAAAAAGCTCGTCGGAAACCGTCTGGAGAAACCGCTCAGAAGAAACCGAAGAGATAAAGAGAGAGAAGGAGCGAAAATGTTGGAGAGAGAAGATGAGGGGGAGGCGTGTGAGATACGCCCTTATATAGAGCAGACTTGAGCCTCCCCCACTCCCGAAAGGCTTCTTAAGCCTGTCTCACCTGGACGGCCCACTAAGCAAAGTATAGCGAAAAGGCCCAAGAATCTTCATCCGCGCAGAACAAGAAGAACACCTAAGTACAGAGCCTCACACCTCGCAAAGCGCCCTCCCAACCTCGAGAACTTCATAACCTCTAAAAAACACCCCGCATCTCGCTGATCCAGGTGAGACAGGCTTGTTAAAGATCGACGTGATAGGAACATCGTCAAAAGACCTCGCTACAGATAAGAGAAACCCACAGAAAGACCCCAAAGTCGCGCAGGGATCTCGCTCACGCCTAAAACCTCACTACAGAAACTCACAAAACTCCCTACATCATATCCTCAAATCTACCTCGCCCTAGAATCGACCTCGCAACATTAGGTGCGATCTCGGAACCTTGTAGGAGGTCTAGGTGTGATTCTCAAAGTTGTACATCAACCTCGTAGGTTTGTAATCTCGCTACCACGGAAAAATCATAAATAAAGGAGCAAGTGTTTGCACTCAAATATAATAATCTTGTTTCTTGTCTCGTAGCGTAGCCGTTATTTCGGGTTTCATCACTAGCAAATCGAGATCCGCAATCCAAAGGAAGAGGTCGGCGAAAACAAAAAGCAAACCAAACACATCGACAACAATTGAAACTGTCCAAATCAGAAATAATTAAAGTTTCAAACTCTTACGATAAAGGCATATGTTCTTTTAATTTCAGATTGTATTCTTCAATCACAAATTAAGTGAAAGAGAAAGGACTTTTCATTCTAAGTGCATAAAGAAAGGAGTCACTTATTCAACTCAACCCTAGAAAGAAGATTAGCTAGATCTTGTATAGTTAAGATAATATTTTTGGAAAAATTATATGCCTTTTTGGCGTTGGCCTTGCCTTCTTACTTTGGCATGGCCTTCTTGGCCTAATTCGCTCTTTATCTCTCTAGAGGAGCTAGAGTGAAGTCAGAGCACAACCTCTCTATCTACGACAGAGGTTAAGCGTTAATTTTCAGGTGTAGATCAATGGTATTCTAGGTGATTGGATTTCTTTAGTCGTCTTATATTTAAAAGTGTGAAAAATACATAATAATTTTTTTTTTTTTTTTTACTATTTTACAAGTTTTATACTGGCTTGATATTGTTTTTTTTACCCTTATTCACATGATTACATCCTCCTGTCCAGTCTCCCTCCATGTTTAGATTTTTTTCTTCTTGTAAATTTTGGGAAAAGAAGTACATTTACGAATCCAAGGGAAAAAAAACACGGGCAAGCCAGAGGAGACGAGCTGCTCTTGAAGCTGGTTGGTAACAGCCAGAAAGTGTCCGGAATCTTCCATTTCTCTTTTCCCCTTTTTCCAGGAAGAAGACGACGACGAAAACGGATTAGGTTATATCGTTTTTAGGTCTGGAGAGGGTATTGTCGAATCTACCGAGGTTCATTCTCTTGATGGAGTTCCGTGCATCTACCTCACCGATTTTGAAATTATTCGTCTTAACCCTAACTTTTTCATCGTTTTGCTTCGGTCGTTCCTCCTCGTGCCTTCCCCAGTCCATTCCCTTTCTCTACGATCTTCAATTTCAATGTTCTTCCTTGATCGCACCGTCCCAGCCTATTCAGGTACATCTACCCTCTTTTTTCAATTTTGTCTAATCTGATGGATTTTTTAAATGTCGCTTGCTTAGGTGACATTACTATTTAATCATGTCATCTGCATCTTCGTTTGTTTTTATTTAGTGTTTCGTTATCAGCCCTAGTCTTTCATGTGATTTTGTAACTTCGCATATGAAATTTCGATTCTTTTGCTTTGGGACAATTTGATTGTTTCTTTTGGAGACGAGGTTGTTGAATCTGTATTATTTGATTTCAGCTAATCCCCATAGTCAATTAGTTGTGACCTGCATCATTATATGAATTCTGATTGGGTTGCTGTTAATTCAAAAGGAAAATTATATAATATGATACAGTAACTTGTTTGCAGATGAATGGGGAAGCCCTTGAACGAGCTTTGACTTTCAAACCAATAAATTTGTACACCGCTGTGCTCTTCTATGGCTCTCGGTGTCCATTTTCAAGTGGAATTGGAGCCACATTTGACATGTTGAGCTCAATTTTCCCACAGGTTGAGCACGTTGAAGTTGAACAATCATCAGCAATGCCAAGGTGAGAGCAAGATGTAAACTTTAATATTAAAGTACTGGTTACTTGAATAATATCATTTGCTGGATCTTGCTCGCTTGCTGTGAAATTAGGGTGTATTTTTTTGGGGATATTTCAAATCAAATTGCTTGAAATTTCGTTGCTTTACGGCCAGAATTATACTATGTCATAGCTATTCAAATTATTGAGTAGGCATCTGGTTGTCACTACTACTTAAATATTTAAGTCCACTGTTCCTTCTTGGATATCCAGAAATCTATCAATAAGTGCTATAGTTCATTGAATTTCCAAAAATGTTCATACTCATTTGTAGAATCAATAGTTTCAACATCTACCTTCAATAGGTACGGGTACAATTTATAGTTTCCTTTTTGTGTTATCTATCAATGTTTCATCAAAAAACTGAATCAACTAAATTACCCATTAGGGACTCAAAACTGTAGATTGGACTCAGAGCGTTAGCAATGAGGACCTAGAGGGAGTGCTCTGCTCTTTTCATCTTTTCGTTCTAGTTTTTCTATTATAGCTGGGTTGCTGGAGTACTTTCCCGCTCTCGTTTTTTTACTCTAGTTTTTCTTCCTGTTGTCTCTCCCCCCTTCTTTTCTTTTCCTTTGGGCCCACCTTAGATACCTTCCCGACCTCGAGTCGGGGTAAGGGTGCGTACATCTCGACCCCCCAGATTCCGCCTTCGTACCAGGTTCCACCTAGATGTTGTTGTTGTTGTTGTTGACTTGTTGTTAATGTTTTGATAATGTACTGATATACTATCTGCCATCAGTTTCTCACATCTGACCGGCTTGTTTTCTTTGAAGTTTATTCTCAAGGTATGGGGTACACAGTTTGCCTGCATTGTTAATCATTAATGAGACCGCAAAAGTGCGTTATTATGGCCATAAGGATCTTCTTTCATTGGTCCAGTTTTACCACAAAATTACAGGTATCTGTACAAGTTACTAACAAGTTGATTCTGTTGACATTTAATTAGGATTAGAAGGATTATCTAGTCTATCTTAGTTTGAAGGTATGAGCAATTTCCATAATCTTATGTCAAGGCGAAACCTGGTTCTCTTCTTCCCTGTCTGCGTTCCCCTCATATCTGAAATCATTTAACCTTCTGTTAACTTGAACCCATCCATTTCCTCTTTTTTTTTTTTTTTTTTTTTTTTTTCTGGCTTAGGTGGAAAAAGGGGTTGAAGAGCTACCTTCGCGCTCTTATATTTTTAGTAACATACTAACATCTTTTCCCTTTGTTTCATTTAGGACTTGACCCAGTGAAAGATATAAGCTTTCATAGCTTTCCTAACTTGGTGAATTATCCGAATCCAAACACAATTCAGCCCTGGTATCATGCATCATCCCTTAGGGAAATGATAGTAAAGGAACCGTACTTGATGCTTGCAATATCATTCCTAATACTGCGGGTTCTCCTCTATTTCTGTCCTCAAATGCTGAGAGGATTTTCAGCTGTGTGGACTGCATGCAAGCGGTATCTGAACTTGGGAGTCATTGGAGAGTCAAGGCAATTGCTAGGCCGTGTTATGCACATAATCAATGTTAATGGTTTATGGAATAAACTCAAGTGGTCCAAAACAAGGAATTTTCAGAAAGGGGCTAGAAGTGCTCGTGTGCTGGCATCATCCCTGGCATCCGTCTCCTTGGGTGAAAACTAGTTAGATCAACATCTTTAACTTGTGATGACAGCGCCCTTGTGTTGAGGGAAGGTCAAGGAAGTGCAGTTTAATCAACAGAGCCCAAGAGCATTACACGACTACCTCCTTCACAGTTGAGGAATGTCTCTTTTTTTCTCATTTTTTGTCACTCTAATTTTCATTTCTAGCATCTTGCTTCTGCTTCCGTTGTTAGCTTGAAGAAACCCAAAGGTTATGTTCCCCCCTTTCATTTTTGCTTTTGTTGATGCTGTAAGAGTTGTAGAGTTGATTGTTGTAAATCATAGAATGACGTGCGGTGCTACCCTTTTGTATAAATTACTATCACCTGGCATCCTCTAACTTGTGGCAGATCAATGTTTTCTGGACTTTATATTATAAGAAGGGTTTCCACTATTGCATGTGTATTGGACCTCCTTACTAGAGCATGTTTACACATAACTACTTGCGAATTTTCAGACGTCAATTTGAAAATCAGAGATAATTAATCCGATAAGTATCCAAAATAGTTGGATATCCGATAATTTTGGTTTCAATTTACTCCCCCTTGTATATATACAATAATTCCTACTGGACATAAACGCACGTACAGTGACTAATTTAAGGGTGTGTAAACAAACTGAAATTACATTGCTACACCCGAGAGTACATTAATCTTCTGTACAAAAATTAGTCTACAAACATCTATTGGGAATAATATATGAACGATGTACGTCACCAGCCCACCTCCGGTCACCGTTTGACTTGTTTACAAAAGCTGCGGATAAATATATAGGAGATGTACGAGTTCATTCTCTTTTACAAGTGAGGCAATATATAGTAATAGGAGGCAAGGAAAACAAGATAGATGATGATGGGGTGCAATTGAAGATTGTAGTCTAAGTTCTAGCTAAACGTAGAATTTTTAACGCAGAAAAAAACCTTTGCAATCTGCAAGCCAACTGCCATGTGAGCGATTTTTATTTACCCACTAAAAAAATCATTAGGCTTCTTCTTACAGTCGATTCTAGTAAGTAGTCCAAAGCACCATCTCTCTTTTTTCGCCTTCATACTCCATAAATCATGGGCTCAATTAGGAAACCACGCCAACAGTTGACCAAATCATTGGAGTATTTGTACACTTATACTATACAGTCACACCACAAGACCAACGAAAATAAAATTAAGAGAGACAAGTTTGATTTTAAAACACAGGGCACACCCGCTTCTGCATTGGCTTTCAGAAACGCCGGCCACTTCTCCATTCATGACTTACACCGGAGACCATACAAAATCTAACATCAGTCCACTCCAAACTACTACAGTATTTCAAACCCAAAAAAAGAAAAGAAAAAAAGAGACTCATAATAATTCATTATACTTGACACAACCTAAAGAGAAAGGGGATACAAACTTTGAGAAAAAAGAAGAAGATCATTACACTTGGACAAATAAGGATTAATTAGACTTCCTGAGGGCATCATCATGGATTAAGATCAAAGGGTAAGAAGAAAGGAAAAAAAAAGGGTCATATCAATTTTTAGGGTTCTACTAAGGGCAGTTGGGGTTTCGACCGGGACCTCCATAGTAGAAGTAATGTCCCCAATCACCATTGCTCCCCGTTTGAACGTCGTAGCAGTTGGACTGCTCAGTGAAAGTTCCAATGTCCTTGGGTGCTTTAAGGTTGTTGGATTCATCCACCACTTGTATGTTCCTGAAGTAGCTCGATTTCCCGAACCCTTCTTCAGGGAAACGCCCACTTCCCATTTGTGTTGATGTGTGCTGCCCATCTGGCTCTGAGTTCACCACCTCTCCTCCCCATTCAATCATCGATGCGCTTTCCCCTAGGTATGAGAACAAGAACGCTGGCCAGTAACCCAGGACGTAGTCGTTCCCAAACTGCATCCACCAGTTGCCTTCCTTTGGATCCTGCAAGTAGTCAAAATTATTGTTAATCCATTGTGTTGATGAGTAATCAAGTCATCAATCAAAAATCACTTTTTCTTTTTAAAAAGCTTTTTTTTTTTTTCCTTTCAAATCCACCATGAAGAAGCGAATTACTGTAATACTAAAGTAAGTAATAAGAAAATGACTTTTTCTTTTTTTTTCCTTTCAGGGCCAACACGAAGAGGGGGTCCTCAAGTTCACACCTCTCTCCTGCATGTGAACCTCTTTTGTCCTTATCATTATACCTAACAAAAATCATTTGTCCTGATTTCACTACGCAAAAGGTCAATATTAATAGAGCTTGCTTGTCTTCACTGACAAAGGGTAAGAACGGGACGACCCCATTGCAACATCGGTGCTTTCCGATCAAACTAAGCTACAAAGAAATCCAGCTCATAAAGGATGCCCCAGTAATTAAAAAAGGGATTCTTGACATCTGATCCATACAGCTTTGTCTGATTTTTAATTAACTTGTTTTTGAAATCTTCTTCGGTTGATTAGTAATGGGTGCACTTGGAAATCTATCCCCCTCTCTCTGCTTCTTCTTATTTAAAAATGTAGGAGAATATGTAAGTCTTTTTGAAACTTGAAAAGGGGCAATTTCCATGGACTGGACTGTGCCAAAATGCATCTTCTGACAGGATGGAGAACATATTCCTCTTATACTATATACTCCAATATAAAACAGTTTTCAAACCATATCAGCAAATGAAAAGAAACAAGAACATAGATATTAAAAGATTTTGCAGTATTCTACCAAAAAAAAAAAGATTTTGCAGTAAACAATGCCAGATGTCTTCTGAGAATCTGAGGAAAGTCTGGCATTTACCTTCCATATAAGTATACTGATATCGTATTGAGAGTTTCGAAAGGCAGAGACCGGAGAGATGCTTGCTCCCATTGCTATTTCACTATTCACTTGTATGAATCCTGAGCATAGCAAGTTGTAACACCCTGTGGCTTGATAAGCATCGCTCTGTTGTAAACAAAACAGGAATCCGAAATACAGTTTGTAATTCAAGACCGTAGGAACAGAGATAAACACACATAATATATAGGTGATGGGAAGGAGTGCTTACTGTCCAATATGTGAATAGCCTTGTGTTGTTATCACCGTATAGATCCGGGCTAACCTGCGATCACACAGTTTTAAGAAAACTACACTAATCAACACTGATATATATGATTATAGCTATTAAGGGTCCATTTGAATCGGCTAGGATTATGGGATATCATGCATTACAATGCACTATAGATTTAAACCTTGGCGATCCAAATGAACCCTAAGTCTGTCATACTGCCAAGAGTAAAGCACCTGCCACCCAGCTTCAATGCTGTTAAGATCTTCACCAAAGGAACCTCCCAATACCCAGATCTGAGACAAGCTGAACTCATTCGACTGCTGAATCTTGGGTTCCCAAACATTTATGGTCGCCTTAGCTCCATAGTATTTATCTCCTTCCACATAAGCTATCGCATGCTGAACATCACAAAGAGATTTTGTTAGCCAATCAAGTTTTAGAAGAACCTAGCTTTCTACCATGAAAGATCATCCATAGAGTTAAAAAAATTCCAGCATTCATGTAGGACGTGGATACTAGAAATCAGCAATTAAGATCTTATACGGCCTTATCTCGTCAGATTTCTAAAGCCATGTCGAATTCACCTCCTAGTACTCTAGTAGTTTGTGTTATTTATAGCAATTAGCCCTTAATTTTATTTGAGCCAAAATCTTTATTCTTCAATCATAGACATGGTGAATGTGTTTGAATAAGGGAGCACCTGATGCCCGCTTTGATTGATGAGGTCGGGATCAGCAGACCTCGGTTTGGGGTAACTTGTGCGCTTCTTCCTTCCATATCTTTTAACAGAGCTAGCTCGCAACACATCGTCCTTCTTGGTCCTCCTGATTGGTATAGTGCCCTCAGGACACTTACCAATGGAGTGCCATGGCTGCTTAATGGGAGCACTTCCATCTTTGGATTTGGTGGAGATTTTGTTGTCATCAAATAACCCCTCTGGGTGGTAACTAGGTCTCATCTGAGCAAAGCACAAAGCCAACGTCAAAATATCATCAATCAATTTATCAAAGTTTAACAAAATGAAGATATAAAAAAAATACCTGAATTGTGTGGTTCTTGAGGAAAGGATGATCAAATGCTGGTTGGTGAGAGATGTGAACACAGTCTATTACATCACCATCTGGGCTCTGCCACCCCAAACAACAGAACAAAATTCACAAGATCAACACCAAATTTCCTCAATGCTAAAAAGTACAAACTAGTCCAGATCTAAATACAATGAATAACTTTGAACAAGCTTCTTTTAAAAAAAATAATAAGTACCCAATCAGTTGGACAGTATTCTACAAGCTGCTGTAGTTAACAGAAGAAACCCATTATTTAAATTCACAATAATACATGCAGGGAGTTCACAATTACAAGAACCATGACCCAGAAGCCCAGAAGGTAAGAGCGTTACATATTCTCTTTCCCAGTTGATCTAAATCAGTAAAAAGCAGCAGATGGAGGAAAAAGCAAGGAAATTTTTTTAGCAGGAAAGAGAAGGGCTTAAGAAAAGAGGGGAAATCAGGCATCTGATTCCCACAAAAAAGAGTACTACTACAGTGCCCTAAAAATTGAAAACCCATTTGATTTGGGCAGTAGAAATGAAATTACATGAACAAAAGATGAGAAAGAGACCGTGATACTCTTAATGGCCGGTTTGTTCAAGCGGTCGAGATGCTTCTGGACCTCAAGCTTCTGGCGAGAGTAAGAAGGTAACCTAGCGGCGCAAGTTAGAGGAGTAAAGAAAACCCAGAAGAAGAGAAGCAAGGCTCTTCTTCGCCCGCTAATCTGCGCTTCCATGGTGGTGGTGGTTTAAACGTAGAAATGCCGGGAAGAGAGAGAGAGAGAAGATCTCAAAAGACTCTCTCCGCCATTAACACCGAAAAATGATTGAAGAAAACAGCGCAAGTGAGAAAGGAGGGGGAGAAAAAGCAGGCCTTCAATTTCAATCAGCTCCCCCCAGAAGACTATATTGTCTATGTAATGTATTGTATTGTGCGCACCAACACAGACCCCAACCCCACCTTTTTGTTGTCGTATATATCGCCACCACCACCACCACACCTACGAAAGAAAGAAATACTACTCCGTAGTTGAAAATTAAAAACTGAATTTACTTTGAATTTCTTTCTACAGAGTGACAGTGTGGGATGTTGTTTTTATTCGAGTAATGGACGACGCCTCCCAACCTCCCCAAAATTTCCTTATTATAATGCAAACTGCCAACTCCTCCTCTTCAAAACACCGTCTGCTTCTATTCCTCCCTTTTCAATAAATTCACGTTTTGTTTCCCCCCGAGTTGCATCCCATTTAATAGGGAATAAGCTCAAAGTCAACACCTGAGTAAAAAGTTATGTGCGTTTTTAAGATTGGACATACGCAAACTACTTTAACATGATGTTGCCCTAACCATAAACCCTAATACTTACGATAAACATAAACCGTCCCAAAATATTATATACTAAGTCTTATCTTAAATCATATCTTAAATTAAACACTATATTAAAATAGTTTGCGTAACATTTGTCTTGGTCTAGTGGTAATTGGCGCTAGGTCGTTTAAGCATTTGTCCAGAGGTCTCGAGTTCGAGACTCTCTGGCGGTGTGGATGCAGCAGAGAGGCTTGGGAGGAGCAACACCCCTTACGGGGTCCAACCACACTCCGGTCCAGACGTAGGCACAAAGTGTCGAACTGGGCGAGGGCCCAGCCCACCAAAAAAAAAAAAAAAAAAAAAATAGTTTGCGTAACGTTCATAACTTTTTGCATTACATTGATCATGGATCGATCATTAATATTTAAAGGGAAAATTAATGAAATTTAAAGGTAAAACCAATAAAATGAATACATATAAATAAGGTGAAATAATATACGGCCCTCCAAGTCTCCAACCTCAGCCCACCGCCCACCACCGTACCAGCTGAAAGGAAAAAAAAGTGGAAAAGATGGAAGATGGAGCGAGAAAAATAACTCCAAAGGCATAGTATTAATTATTGTGCGTGTAAAGCTTAAAAATTAAGAAAGAAAAATAGTCTGTCAAAAGAATGAGAGAATATGCATAAAATAATGAGAAATTATGGGCAAAAACACTAGTAAGAAAAGACCCTTTATCAATCTCTATGATTGAGCTATTCGATTGAATAGCAGTGCATCTAATACATTAATTAATTAAAGTGTTACCTGATGTGATTGATGTGATCATGAAATACAGTATTATTTCAATTCGGACTCCATCAACAAACAACAGACTAGAATGCCATTCTTGTGTTGTGTTGGGTGTTAAATGCCCATAGATAGATAGGCCCAAGGCCGAAATTAAAAGACGCCGGGATATATTATGTTATTGGGCCAAGGTTAATTACTCCAAGACCCCAACAATGGCCTTGTCAAGTGTAGTAGATTATGCTAATGTCCAGGATTATACTAAATATATTTGGTTCTATATATATATTGGCTATTGGTTTGGAGCCTTCTGAATATGTGCCTCTTCTTCCCCGGGATTCCATGTTCTTGATTGTAGGAGAATTACCATGTCTTGTGTAATTATGGTGTCCCTCGTGACCATATATCTATATTTTTAGAAGGTATTTATAAATGACCCAAAAAAGGTTACAATGCAATGAGATAGGTAGCAAAGAATTGCCTTCTCATGGCTTATCGATGTGCCAACTTCATAATTCATACACTATTACAAGCAACAATCTTGTATTACAACTTAATTTCCATTTGGTCGGTAAGTAGCAGCCCCAGAGGAAGAAGACGGCGACAACACATTGAGAGGCCAAGGTAATAAAAAGCCACTCTCACTTGCACCGCCTTGCTCTGAGGAGGAGGAGGAGGTACTCTTGCTTTCATCAGCAGGCAACTCAAACCGACACACTGGACAAGAACTATGAAGGTCAAGCCAGGGCAGAATACACCCCCCATGGAACCTGTGCTTGCAAGGCATTTCTTTGGCTTCACCACCGCAAACTTCAAACTCCTCCAAACATATTGGACATTGCAAATCATCTTCAACTTTGACACTAGCTAGCGCTTGAACCGCCTCTCTTTTTGCAGGCAACGTCCCCTGCTGCCTATTAGGATCATTCTCAGCCAAGTGCTGCACCAACAGATCAAGAGCATGTCCAATGAAAAAGTCCCCGATTGACCCAAATATTTGGTTAGAATTTCCAACCAAGATGACCCGCTCCCGCTCAATTCCTGCATTTATACCTTGCAGGAGTTGGAGAAAAGCATCAGAGCTTCTAATCTCGCCTTCTTCACTAGGCCGTCGTCCTTGCCCATTTTCGTTGTCTTCACTAAGGGTATTACGGTGATTAAGCAAATGATCATGTCTAAATCTCTGTCTGTTGAGGGTATTGCCCAGCATACCAACAAGTATCGGAGCCCATAGCGAGTGATCATCAGATGCTGCTACATCATCAGGCCTTGTCCTTGTTGTGGTTCTAGATGCCGACATTTGTTCGATGAATCCACCTTGGCACAAGGGGCACTTGAGCTCAGCTTCTCCTGTAGGATTCACCGTTTGCATACACCCGTGACACCAATACCTTGTTGTTCCCACGCCTTCCTCCATCACAAATTATCAATTCCTCTACAGAAACAGAAATAATTTTATTTTATAGGGCCGGCGGGGGCTTCAAGCCTAGACCAAATGTTTGCAGATCAGGCAGAACCCCACCACCGTAGCCACAATCAAGAGCTTCAAACAAGACAATGGAGGAGGAGGAGGATTGTTAATGGAAAAAATAAGGGATTTTATATATGATCTTAACAAAATAGCAAGATGAAAACAACGGACTACCCACAAAGATAGCTAAACCAATTGATTTATCAAGGTAATCCTAAAATAAGGATTGAAGAAATACAAAATTTTATTTGGATTAGGTAAATTGATCCCTAATGCAGGAAATAAATCTCTACCAGAAGGTAAAATAGATTGGAGCTTAGTTTAGTGGATTCACCAGAAATTACAGATCAAAGCTAACAACTTTCAGGTGAGCACAAATCCAGACCCAAGTAGTGAAAACCAATTGCATTCAGATCTCACAGAGTTGCTAAATTTTGTTAGAGATAATATCTACAAGATCCTATCTTTTCTAGTAGTCAACTCATCCTTGCCCATCTACAACGCCGCTTGGGGCTACTGTTACAGCTCCTAGTCCGGCCGTTCAAACCTGACAACGACAAGATCAACTTCTCTTTGGAGCTCTAGTTGGAACTCTCTCATCTAATGTTGCTCCGCTAATCACACAAGCAATCACCTCTCATGCTGCTTGGAAACTGCTCGAGGATACATATGCCAAACCCTCTCGGGGGCATATCAAACAACTTAAAGATAAGATTTCAAATCTCAAGAAAGGTGCTTCTTCCATCACTGATTTTATGCAAAGTGTCAAGAACAGTGCAGATCTCCTCACCACTCTTGTGATCGTTTTGTTGACAAATTCAGTTTTATAGTTATACATATGTACGAGTTTTTTTTTCCACCAAACATGTGTTCAATAGGTCGAAATGTGTATAATTCAGGTACTTAATTGAACATTTTTTTAGGTGAGGTGTTAAAGTGACCACTTGATCAAAGGTGAGATGTCTTTCTACACTTACTACTTCAAAAGCTCACATGTATGATGTATTGAGATCATATATTATCTTTTATTATAGCTAGTATCTTTGTATTTAGGTTAATTATATTCTCATAATATTCTAGGATATCTCCAAGATATCTTTGCCTTATTACTCTATCAATTTATGTATAAATACCCCTCTACACTGATTAATAAAGTTATGCAATTCTACTCAACTCTATTATGGTATCGGAGCATTTTGCCTAGCGACATTTTTGATCCTCAATTTTTTTTTTCATGGGTGCCGATGTCCACATCGGCAACTTCCGCTGCATAAAAAAAAAGCTTAGCCTTCGGGCGTCTCATACAAAATCCGAGATCGCCTTCGGGCGTCTCATTCAAAACCGAGATCGCCCGAAGGTGTCTCATACAAAACCGAGATCGCCTTCGGGTGTCTCATAAAAAATCGAGATCGCCTTCAGGCGTCTCATGCAAAACCGAGATCGCCTTCGGGCGTCTCATACAAAATCGGGATTGCCTTTGGGTATCTCATACAAAATCGAGATCTCCTTAGGGAGACTCACACAAAATCGAGATCTCCTAGGGGAGACTCACACAAAAACCGAGATCTCCTAAGGGAAACTCACACAAAAACCTAGAACTCCTCATTGAGACTCACACAAAGACGAGATCGACTCAAGGCAACTCACACAAAGCCAGAATCGCCTTAGTCTCCAACAAAGATGGCTCTGTTTGATTCACTCCAATAACACGAGATTGTCTCCAAGATAGAGATCGTCAACAAGCTTGGTCTTCGGGCCCCTCCGTCCAGCTTGCGGGGGATATTGAGATCATATATTATCTTTTATTATAGCTAGTATCTTTGTATTTAGGTTAATTATATTCTCATAATATTCTAGGATATCTCCAAGATATCTTTGTCTTATTACTCTATCAATTTATGTATAAATATCTCTCTACACTGATTAATAAAGTTATGCAATTCTACTCAACTCTATGATGTACCTAGGATTTGTGGCGCCAGTGGACTAAGAAGCCATATCAATATCATTCATCATTCAATCAAACATTAGGTGGATGCAAGGTAATGGTTAGATGCAAGTACTACTACACAAGTGTAGGTCTCCCAAAATTAGGTAGAGATAATTGAACGCTAAACATTGTTCGTTCATTCATCCCACAGACCCACTCGATCAATATGTTATATGTGGGGGATACTTAATATGCAAAACAACCTGCTAGTTAATTATTCGATCATGTCTTGTTACAAAAGCAAATCTTTAAAATCGCCCTAATTAAAAACTAAACAAACTCCCTTTAGTTTTTGCAAAAGTAAATTACAACCGTGTACATTTATTTTGATCGGACTAAATTTAGGAATATATTATAAGACACAAACCTCAATACATACATTGCAATACTTGCTCAAACTATATAGTATATATACTAAAAAATACTGCAATACTTGTTTCGGTGTAAGATAAATATTTTGATATGTAAAAGAGCTAGCCTTAATTGTGTAGGTAATTACATGATCCTACAACTTCCAGGGTTGTCATCACTGAACATATGGGTGATGTGGTCATGGTACACCGGTGGTGGCACCGGCACGTACCCATAGCCCGGTGGCGGCCGCCCATACATGGCGGTGTGTTGATTCATGATCATGGCCATGTATTGCTGCTGTTGATAAGGGTTGTAGCCTGGCACTGGGACCATACCCGCATGATCATGGCCATTCATGTTCATCATTGGAAACTGATAGCCCATTGGGCCCAATGGGTACTGGCCCATTTGGCCCATACCACCACCACCACCCATATTTCCATTTTTAGGACCACCACTCTTTTTACCATCTTGACTTTTACCCCCACCTTCACCACTATTTTTACCATCTCCGCCATTCTTACCACCCCCTTGGCTTTTAGCCCCACCTTCACCACCCACTTTCTTACTTAAACTTCCATCTTTGCCCTCACTGTTTCCTCCTATTACCTTCCCTATCATTGACATGATTCCATCATTTTTCTTATCATCTCCACCACCACCACCTTTGTTAACTTTTTGATCATCTCCGTCGGCACCTTCTTTCTTGTCCTTCACAAGGTCCTTACTCGTGATGGGCACGAATGTCTTTTGCTGCTTATAATTAGGGTGTTGATCACCACCATTATCTGATTCATCATCATCATCATCAAATTCATCCTCCTGATCCTCCTCCTCCTCCTCCTCCTCCTCCTCCTCATCATCATCCTCAAAATCCTCATCAAGCTCATCATCCCCGCTAGAAATAGAAATATCCTCAAAATCATGACCATCACCTTTACCGGGTAATTTATCAACCTTGGTGGGTATTGCAGCAGGCTTCTGTTGATCTTTCATGTTCAAATCCTTATTAGACGGCGACCCTGATTTCATCTGCTCCAGTAATTGTTGAAAGTTAAGTTGCTGCAAATTCTTACCATCACCACCGGCACTAATCCCTGACTTTTGCTGAGACTTGTTGACCTCATCACCCCCTCCTTGAACAAGTAGTTTCTTTAACAACTGATCATTCACATTCTCAACTTGATCACTCTTCTTGTTTGAATTATTACCCTTATCAGAGCTCAACAATTGTGCACGTTTGCCTGATTTCTCTAGTTTCCTGATGAGCACATCAGGATCAACATTACCTGTAACAGTCACCTTCCCCTGTTGCATATCTATTGTAGTAGCATATACATCTATATTATATATGAAGAAAGAATACAGTTAGAAATATATTATGATGTGAAATTTGAAGCTTTACATATATATAGATGGATTAAGAAAGTAGAGTCCATATATACCATCAATTTTGTGTAAGATCCTTTTGACTTTGCTCTTGCACCCGTCACAGTCTATATTAACTCTCAAAACGCAAGTCTACGGGAAATTAAAGGGGAAAAACAGATTAATTAAACAAATTCTTAATTAATTATCAGCGTACAAAACTAGTTTAGAATACACGTACAACCAATTAATTAAAATTGAATGTTACTGAATTTTTACCACACTTTTTGAATGTTACTGGTTAAAATTGAATGTTACTGAATTTTTACCACACTTTTTTCAGGTGCCTTTCTCGGCTTGGACTAGAAGCAACCTTATGGAAAAGAGGAAGTGGTGCTCCATCAATTGGAACGATTTCTTTGCTATGGCTTTGTGGTATATATGGAGGTGGAGGAATGCTGTCACATTCAATGAAGATACTGAAATTAGAGACAAGTGTGATTTCATTAAGGAAAAGGTGTTTGAATACCATAACGCTCGAAGTAAGTTTGCTGCTCCCTCCTCTTTTCCTTTAAAAAGTTTGCAGGAGGTGTCTTGGAGCTGTCCCAGGGAGAGCTGGATCAAAGTCAATAGTGACGGGGCTGTTAGAGATGGTCACGCTACAGCTGCTGGTGTCATAAGGAACAGGGAAGGGCAATGGATCTCGGGTTTTGTCCACAATGTGGGAGCGTGTACGGTTCCCATGGCCGAGCTTTGGGGCGTCTTAAACGGCCTCAAATTAGCGTGGGAAAAAGGTTTTCGTTAGGTTATTGTCGAATCCGATTCCCAGCTTGTTGTTAATATGATTAATGCAGGTGTTCGCAAGAATCATCCCCTCTTCAGCCTGGTTTCGCAATGCCAAGGCTTTATGCGTAGGAATTGGAGTATCCAGTTCCGTCATATCTATCGCGAGGCGAATAGTGTTGCTGATCGTCTTGCTGACTATGCTTTTAATTTTCCTATAGGTTTTCATGTATTGCTTGTCCCGCCTGAGGGGATTAATTTATTGTTGCTTAATGATGTTAGGGGTCAGACTATCCCCCGTTTGCTGACTACTTAGCCCATTTTTATATTATTAATAAAATGCCTCCTTGAGAGGCCGGAGAGTACCGCCTCTCCTTCTACCAAAAAAAAAAATTAATTAATACACGCTAAATCAATACATATATAGAGGGAGTAAAATTAATTACCTGGGTTTTCAGTAGATCTTGTTTACTCATGGCTGAACCCACAAACAAAAAAGACCTTTTCAGACTTTAATTTTTCCTATGAAATCGAGAAACAGAAAAGCTCAAAAGAAGCCGGCCTCTGAGTATATTTTTTGTGAGTGAAGAGTGAAGAGTGAAGAGAGGGGAAATGATCAGTTTTAGATGTATATGAATGGAGCTGAGATGTTCTCCCTTATCTTTTAATCTTGAAGCTAATATATAATATGCGCTTCAATTCAGGATGTGTGCTCTCTAACCACTAAAGAAGATAAGAGAAATATAAAGAGAGTACGTACGTGACGGAGTGAAGGAAGAGACATGGGGGCGTGGCCAGTTGGAAGAATGAAAAGAATGTGAAAATGTTTGGTGTTGTACGTTGAGGGAGCACTGAATTAATACAAACTTGTTTGTTTCTTTCCTTCCTTCCTACTTTCCTAAATTCCTAGTCCTAGCCAGCTTTTTGAAGCTTCTTTGCCCACTGTATACGTACGTTAAAGCTTATACTCCACTATATTAAGTGAGAAGGCGGGTGAAAGAACAATTAATGACAGTCAGTGGCTACTTAATTAATTACTACTGAGATTAAAAATGCAACGTAACGCTACAAAACTCATTATTTTCATTTTTACCAAGAAATTATATATTTATACTTGAAATCAAATGAGATTAATTCACGTACTTAAGATAGCAATTTGCAAATTCGACCAAAAAAAAAAAGATAGCAATTTGCAAATGACAAATTTCCTTGCTAGTGTAATGTATATTCAAATTAAGGTGCGGTTAACATGTTCGTTTATTTGATGAACTAGCTAGGTTCACTCATTTTATCTCCCCCACCCACTTTTCATCCCGTCACTATCTCCTTTCTATTAATACCGTATTGTTTTTTTGGTAGTCCCTATAACTACGTCTACACATAAGGATTTAGCTATACAAAACGACGACATGTAATTATAATGAAAAATTCAAGACAACTACGTCTACACATAAGGATTTAGCTACCTATACAAACGCGCGACGACATGTAATTATAATGATATGATAATAGATTAATATATAGTCCCTATAACGCACTTTTATAGAATATTTAATCTTATGGAACAAAATGTCAAAGTCTCTAAATACGTAATCATACCAGCCGGCCTGTTGGCATATTCACATTTTCGGTTTGCTTAAAAAAATGTCATATTTATTGCATAATCTTATGGAAAAAACAAAACAAAGATCATGGAATAACCTGATCAACTATTTTTTTTAAACTACGGAGTATATATATAGTATAGACCATAGAAATCCTTGGTACGGTCAAGAATTTTTGAAACTATATAAACTCTGCTTTAGCGATTCCCCTCCTGCACATAGAGAAGTGTAACTTGTGAACACAATATTCTAATAAAAAAACAACTGGTTAAACTACAATTAAATAGTTTAATAAAAAAAATATGTCATAGTCGATCTCATAGATATACCCACAAGTTGAGATATACAATATTTAGTATAAGACGTGAAACTGTGGATCTAAGATGTGATTCACAGACAGTATAATTTATATATCGATCGATCTCCTCCAATTAATTAATATTCCAAATTAGTTAAAGTCACCGGCCAGCCACCATGAGCACCCACTTCCTCCGCCATCAACCGGCGACGGCAAAAGCCCTGGGTCTCCAACTCCTCCTGTTCTCCCACGGTCCAATCCTGGTCAACGCCCAGTTTCGAATGTATGGGGGGTCTTACTATAGACCCTCGTGGTACATCGGACTCATATTCCTCCTCCTCACCTTTCTCATCGTCTTCGGCATCGTTCTCATCATCTACTTCCGCCAACGCCGCCGCCACACCGGCGCCAGCCCCGGCTCCAGCGTCGCCGCCGCGTCCCACCGCGGCACATGTACTGCCGGGCTCGACCCCGACACGGTCAAGGCATTCCCTCTGCTAACGTACACGGAGGCGTGCAAGAAAGCGAGCGGCGTGGGGTTGGCCGATTGCGCAGTTTGCTTGAGCGCGTTCGAGGAGCATGAAACGCTGCGTTTGATGCCCACGTGCGGCCACGCCTTCCACCCGGCTTGCGTTGACGCCTGGCTCGCCTCGCATACCACCTGCCCGTGCTGCCGGGCAGATCTTCTCCTTTGCCTGACCGTGCCCCAAGAAGACTCGCCCTCTTCGTCCTCGTCGACTACACGCGCGGTCAAAGTATCAAACGACGCCGTTGTGGATGTGGAGCCGGCAAGAGCTGGAGCTAGATAGAGTCAACGCGAGGGCGTATCGGATCGGAGCAAGAGAGTTGACTTTTTTTGATGCAATAGGACTAGTAGTTTCAAGTTTGATTATTCAAAGATTATCGATCGGTTTGGTTTGTAACTTTGTATATATAAATGTTTAGAGGTTGATTTGCAAATTTTTATTGGAGCGATCGAGTGCAAATTGGTTGTTTTATAAAGGACATGCAATTTCTAGCTTATAGCTAGCTAGTGTACGTGTTTGACACATCGACAGCACACCATGTACGTGGCGGTTTGTTTTAGAGTGGTGTCAAAAAGGGGCCAACCGGCCAAGGGATAACATATGCATTACAAATTTCTATTGAAAAAGATTTGGATTACAAAACTTGGGCGCTCTCACAATTTGTTGAAAGTTTGAAACCCATGTGCATCTTATTGGGCGTGGGCTACGCCTATGTAAGCCCAAATGACCATATCGTTGTTATTGTAAGCCCATATATATGCCTGTTATTCACATATCTTCTTTTCATTCGTAAGAAAATATGAGTGTTTTGTTTTTCCAATAAATGTATTTCAAAACTTTTTTCTGAAATAAAATGGGTTAACTTTATAAAAACAACCTTTACAGTCAATAAATAGAACGAATATTGTGTAACCCATTTAACAAGTATATATTTTTCTTTTTTAGTAAAAAACAGTACGTGCACATGAGAGTTATTAATTATCTTACAATAATTTTAGCCATTTATTTAAGTGAATGTTTGGAGGCAAAATATTAATATATCCTCTAAGCTAACGGATCGGAAGGGGATCGACATTATATCCATAAAGGCATAAACGTGTGCCCGGCCTAATAGTAATCTTCAAAGGCTGCCAAGTACATGCAACATGCATGCACACAAGACATTAAACCACATCCATGCATGTATATTAATTTAGGGTCGTGACAAAAACCTAAAATTTGTAAGTATTAACTGGCATTACTTGTATACGTAATTTCACGGGGGCCGACAAAATTAGTTAATAACGCCAAGAACCAGATCCTTATATTTCTTTGAAAATCCATGTTTCAGCGTCAAGATAAAGCTTTGGCTTATTTTTAATACGTTAATCACTGACTATAAGCCTTTAATTAAGCCATAATCTCACCAACTCACACCGCGGGTTTGAATATGAAACCCCTACATTCATATATAGGTCATAGGCATTCTAGCTAATTTCTAATTAAGATCGGATCGCTAGTGTATATATATATAATATATAATTAATTACACATGCGCGAATAGTATTTATGTCGAATTTTATTAAATTATAACTTTCGAACTTGTTTAAATGACTCCAACGATTCATATATATATATATATGAATATGATCAATACTAAATCGAAAATGAATAGTTAGACATGTAATTAAATTTTGCATGTGGTGTACGTTAACGAAATTAAAGATGATCGTCAACGCAACTATTTTACAGTATGTTGTATTTGGTGAAAAGCGCGTTGCTAATTGTATTTTCTTCCCCAAAGCAAGGAAATTAATCACACAACTTTGGGTTTACTAGCTAGCTAGTCTACAAGCCTAATATATATGAATTTTACCACCTCCTTTTAATTTAAAAAGATTGTTAGTTTAGGCCTTAAATCTTGTAAAAAAATGTTAGTTATTTTGGAGTTTTAGATACTCGTAATGATTTATAAGGTTTGTAACTAGGTAGATCGAATACATATTAGCTCGGATTATATGCACAAGTACGTGTTTTTAGCCTTTGTAATAAGAAAGCTTTATGCGTGTAGTGTACTACCATGATAAACTACGATAAGATAATTAATTTTGACCTCGTCACTAACTTCATTCCATCTTGAGTCACAACAAAGATCTCCGGACCTTGCTTGACAACTTTTCAGAACAACAACCACAACATCATCATCATAACTTTGTCAGTAACCAATCAGAAGATCAACACCAGTGGGACCTTTCCGCAGCTGCCACCGCCACATCATCAATATCCATATCATCAACACGGCCAAAACGACGCCGTGCCAGGAGCTGCAGGCAGGAGGAGATTGAAAGCCAGAGGATGACTCACATTGCTGTTGAGAGGAAGCGCAGGAAGCAGATGAATGAGTACCTTTCTGTGCTCAAATCATTAATGCCACATTCTTATTCTCAAAGGGTCTCTTTCTCTTTGTTTTGAGGGTAATTGCAAAAAATAGCTCAACCTTTAAATATATGAGATTTTTCATAATCAAGAGACATTTTCATTTACAGCTTATAAGACTGATTATGAGTAACATTAATATTAATTATGATATGATGTGGTTGTTAGTGATAACAAAATATCATCTATATATATATGGTAGTGCTAAGGCTAGAAATCCTAAGTTACGTTGGAGCTATATATTAGCTACAATTTTATAAATTCAGGGTATTTCTTACAACCACCCCAAAAGTTGGGGTTTTTTTTGTTGCAATTTTCCCAGTAAAAAACTATGTACTAACAACTACTACTTTTGTTGGGTTTTGGATCTTGTGGGCGGCGCAGGGGGATCAGGCATCAATTGTGGGAGGAGCTATAAATGTTGTCAAGGAGTTAGAGCACAACTTGCAATATTGGCTAAGTAAGATGCAATTTATAATTATGTCGACCCAAGAGAAGCCATTTGGAGATCTCTTCACCTTCCCACAATACTCCACAACCATCAACACCGGCGCAGGCCAGATTAATACTATGAATACTCCTTACAGCAAGGCGAGTAATGTGGCGGATATAGAGGCGACCATGGTAGAAAGCTGCCATGCCAATCTCAAAATCAGGTCCATAAAACGCCCCAAACAGCTCCTTACACTCGTCTCCGGCCTCCAACAAATGAGGCTCAACATCCTCCACCTTAATGTCATTACCTCAGATCCATTTGTGCTTTACTCCCTCACCATCAAGGTACGTAGTACGTACATTATTTATATAATTAATGAAGGTAAGAACTCGATTGACCAGAAAACATTTCATGTGTGAATGCAGGCGGAAGATGATGCCCAGTTGAGTTCCGCAGATGAGATAGCAAGAGCAGTTCATCAACTGTTAGGAGGCATTGCAGAAGAAGAAGAAGAAGCTTAATTAATCAATTATCTCAAGCTGAACGAACTGAACAATATATTATAATGACAAGATCGATCGATATATATATCAGTACGTTATAATTAGTTAGTTTACTTGGTTTCCCGCGCGCCTAGCTTCTTTGTATTATTGTGACACTATGAATTCATTTTCGGAGCATTTAGCTACAAATTAAGAGTTTATGTAATGTTGGTAATTAAGGTACGTTCGACCCTATTTTAATCATATCTTCTTCAAGTAAATTAATTAGTGGAAATCTACTTTATGTACGTTGAATTGTAGCCCTACGTACCTGAAACCATGATTAAGAAAAAATCGCATCTCAAAACTTAGAAATGATAATTTGTGTTGAGACCACTAACAATATATGGAGTCAATTCAGCCGACCTTATCTACCAAACCAACTTAATTTTATCAAAAAGGCACATAGTATAAAGTGTCCTGCGTCATAGCTAGCTGCTGCTATTAGTGACGCCCACAAGAATTGATTAAAAACTAAAACCATTACTAGTAAATTAAACATTTCGACATATCAAACGTACGTGAATTATAATTGTCTCCTTGACTCTGAAGTGTGTTGATCGAATCTAATTGAAACCTTAATTAATTAATTTTTTTTCTAATTTATATATGTCCAAGGATATCGATTAAGAATTCTTAATTAAAAAGATTAATTTGGATTTTATTTCTTACAAATTAATTTATAATATTAATTTCCGTTTAGAATTTCATTTCTAAAAATGTGATTCTTAACCTATATATACTTATGTATATAGTAGGGCATAGTCGCGCATAGATGTTTTTATTAAGTTTTCTAATTCCTTAAGAGAATATATTTAAGTTGTCCAACTACAATATTTTGATTAGCATATAAATTACGTACACAATGTGATGCAATGAATGAGATATCGGGTACATGAACAAGGAATTACAAGAAGAAACCATAGGGTGAAAAACAGACGGCTAAGGGGCTGGTATTACAAAACCATATAGTAGTACTGTTCTTCTCCCTAGGCACTAGGCATCATGCATTTAAGTTGAAAAACGTAACTAAACTCCGTGTTAAATAAATAGATAATCACCTACATATTATATATGTCCCACAACAATATATAATAGTACACCATGCTATGGCTACCTAGCTCCACGTATATATCTTCACATCAAAGCCAAAGTCGATTCTTTCATCTTTTTTTTTTGTTTTCTAAATAATGATCAATAAAAACAGATCAACGCGTACGTACAGGGAAAAAAGAACATACAATTTTTCATTTAATTTATTCCCAACGTGAAACACGTACGGATGCACAATGTATATATATATCTCATGCGATATATTATATATAGAGTAGTTGCTACCAAGAAGAAAAAAAATTGATTTTTTTTCTTGTCAATCCTTCGCAAGTGATTATGTAAATAAACATGAATTTTTGTAGCTTTCACTGTTTAAATTTATAGCAACTTTCTATGGCCATCTTTAAGCTCATGCATCTTTTATTTTTGCAAATTAATCCATAAATCAATAAGTCCGGTCTCTCTATTGCTTAAACATATTCCCTATTGTACTCTTTTGTGGAATTTTTTAATGTTTTACTAATGTTTAAGTTTTTTTTTTGATTTAATTTGAAAATGTTATAGGGGAGTATAGAAGGGAATATATTTAAAGCTAGAGTCGAAAATTTGATTCACATTAAAATCTAATTTATTCTAGAGAAATGAAGTAATTAAATAAAACGTCACACACAGAAACACGAGCTCCACTGGAAAAAGAGAAGCGATGGAGCATCGAAGGTAGACCAAGTTACACGATGCAAGATTCGGATCGGAGACATCTATCTATTTATATGTGTGTGTGGAAAAAGAAAAAGAAAAAAAGCAGAAATAAGAAGATTCCGCCCACTGGAAATGAGAGATGAGAGATTGCTGGTTCCTGTGGATGCCAAGCAACAGAATTTTATTCAAGCACCTACGTCCTACTGTAGTTTTTTACTGTCGGCATTTGCTTGTATTCATCAATGCACAGTGTTTTGGACAAATTCATTATTCATATTGGACTAGTCTATATTTACAGCACTTAATTACGTGGAGACTATGAATTAATGTGGTTCGTGTAAATTTGTAATACAAAAGTTTCATGAATCATACGTACGTTAGATATAGCATTTGATTCATTCTAAATGTAAGCATATGTATATTACTTCAAAACATAAATCAAATGATGGAAAGTCATAGCATTATGAGAGTAATTAAAATAGTTGCATCTTTGCTTTTAATAAACAAAATCCACAACAAATGTACGCCCGTACGTATAATAATCCAACTTAATTGCCTGGCCTGATCAAGTGGGACATTATTAACTTATAACCATTGCGAATATGCAGCGATTTTATGGCTGATTTTCACCATCATCAATGCGGAACTTGCGGTTTATAGAAGCTTGTATTTCTTCGAGTGTTCTCCCCTTTGTTTCAGGTACGAGCACGGCCACAAACACGACCGTGAAACCACACACTCCAGTCAATATGAAAAACGTACCGGCTGTGCTCCATTCCATGGAGAAATTGAAGACATAAGAAACAAACCAGGATGTCACCCACCCTACTAAAGTAGCCACACTTCCTGCTAATCCTTTTATGTTTATAGGGTATATCTGCATTCATTCATTCAATTAAACCCCATGCAACATTTATAGTATATGTCTAAACATATTTACTTTATCCATCACTTTGTAAATTAAGATCCATGTCATACCTCAGAGATCAGAATATATGTTATATTTCCAATGCCTATTGCATAAAATGCACAAAACATCTGTATCAAAATTAAAATATAAACAGACATTATTAATTTCAAACTGAAAACACTGTGAAATGCAAACAACAGAGCCAAGTGCAGTTAAGAATACGCGCTCACCAAAATGCCTATGAGTGCCAAATAGGGACTGAATCCTTCAAGCCAACCATGGTCCTGATCAAGGTCATGCATCATACAACGTATCAAGCGTGGCTTAAAATCAAAACTTAACAAGGAAAGAATTGAATTTTGCTCTCAAGAACCTGCAAGACGAATGAAATTGCCGGCAACAGACAGGCCAAGCAAAGCCCAATTGAAGAAACCTGTATTGTGAATTATATTCATGATCATGGATATGATGATCATTCACAACAATGCAAAACAAGGAAAATCCAAATCTAACCATCAACAGAGGGCGCCTTCCAAATCTATCCATTAAGACTAAAGATATACAAACCGATGAAACCTGCAAAGGAAAATCTATCACTAAATGTTCCTGTTTAGCACCTCAAATAGCCATATAGGAGAGTGTTTTCAAATGATACTAGTAGATTAAGCACAAATATAACGTAAGTTGATTATGATATGATGAATCGTGGACCTGAACAGCAGCCATCATAATACTCCCAAGTTTACTTGAAAGTCCTACAAAGAAAAAAACACAGTCTTTCATTTTTATGCATTATTATTATTATGAAAAGAAAAGCAGCAGTAAAAAACGGCTTGATGAACTAACCAGCTGATTCAAAAATGGAACTAGCATAGTAAATGATTCCATTTGTACCATCCAACTGTGAAAGAGCAAATACTCCTATCCCAACCTGCATCATACATATCCTCACGTTATGCTGGAAACAGTAATTATAAAATCAATAGAAACCAGAATGGAAGCTTACCATACTGAATCTGCAAGACTTACAGTTAGTGTGTACGCGTATTTCGTTTGAAATAGCTCCAAAATGCTCACTTTGGAGGTCTGCTCAATGGCTTCAGTGTACTCCTTTTAATTAGAAATGATTCCTTTTATTTTAAGGATTGAAATGAATGAGAATTTTGGATTATAATGAATGTATATAATACTTTGATGTCAGCTGCCTCTCTGGAGATGTTAGCACCTGATCCCCTGAGTCTCTGTAAGGCAGCTTTAAATTCATTTTCTTTATGAACCTTCACCTACAGAAAAAAAAAGCGAAGTAATTTTTGTCATCATTCAGAGAAGAAGCTTCAACCCATGTTTAGGTCACTAGATAAGGAGAGAACCAAACATACCAACCTTCTAGGGGATTCCGGAATGAAGAATACGCCAATTAGCTGAGAAAGATTCGGAATAAACCCTGCAGACAAATTAATCAGAAGGACCGGTAATTCCGTGCAATATGTTTAAAATACAAGCAGAAAACAAGATGATTGATGCATGAAGAAAAATTTAAATACCGACTGCAGCTAGGAATCGCCAAGGAATGAAGTTTCCGATTACATATGCACTGGCTATTCCACAGCACATCATAAACTGAAGAGCACAAACTATTAAAAATCTAAATAGGACGATTAATTATTGAATAGAGTAGTTGTACTTACCATATTGAGAGTTACAAACCTTCCCCGGAGATCCTTGGGAGTGATTTCAGCAAGATAAACTGGAACCTGCAATGCAATGGAAAAATCAAGATAGAGTGGCACAAGTGGATCCTACGAGCTAACATTATTCAATTCTAATTAGAGCAAAGGATTGTCACAAACCACATAATTGGTGAGGCCCAGTGCAAATCCCAGCAGTACTCTACCCAGATACAGTGGCAAAGTACCCTTTTAGAAGAATAAGTCAAATCAGGCCAAATTGTCATGGAAAAATGTGGGAATCCGAAAACTGAAAATAAAGGAGGAAAATCTGAAAAAAGCAAGTATCTCGCTAGCTAGTCAACCCATTTTGAGGATTCTTCACATTTTGTCATTCATTCCAATAATCAAGTCTGCCCAAGTACAAGCTTTGTATCCTCCTTTTATAATAAAGATAAACAAATAACTAACTCCTTGAGATAATGATAAACAGCATGTAGAAAGTAGGGAAAATGGGAAAGTGGCCTAAGAGCGAACTAACTACTAAGAAATGGGAATACAGGAAATTATAGAAACTAACTAGAAAAAATGGAGAAATGAGATAATAATTAAAAATTTAAAACTAATAAAATAGATAATATGGGTTTGTATAAAAGAAACATCATACCTGTGATGCTAGTATGGCAAGCCAACCGCCAATGGAGAATACACCAGCTACACCAAACGTCTGCTCTTTCAATGCAAGTTGACAGTTATACCATAACAACCATGATGGACAGTTGTAGGGCGAGCAAAGAATAGTGGGTTGAAAGCTAGCTGGATCATATCTTATTCTCTTCTTCTTTGAAGAGTTGTGACAGGAGATAAAAATAATAAATATAAACTTACCCCTCTCCGGCCAAGGTAATCACTCATCTTCCCACATGCTATGGCACCTAAAGCCCCTCCAACTGTCAGAAATGATCCAAAGAGTGAATACTGCATACAGTAAAAATTGGATGAGTTCTATGCAATGTACATGATTACTATGGTATTAATCTGCTGGTTGCGCTATGTAGAAAATAAAAAACCCAGCTACAAGCAAATAACCACCATATGGATCATGATTTTTTCCCCCCTCAGATGGAGGTTGGGTATGATTGATTTCCAAGGAATAAATTCGCCAAAATCGGAAGGCAAAAGAATGTTTTGGTTACCTCTGCTGTTGAAAGCCCAAGATCATCAATGATTTCAGCTTCCACAGGTGAGGTAAATCCCACCTACAAAATTCATTAACTAAGCTTCAGCTAATCTTTGTGAGCAATTTATTCTGATGACATAACATAAGATTTTAGCTAAGCTTCAGCTAATCTTTGTCACCAATTTATTAACTATCTCTTTCCTTTTTTTTTCAACTAAACAGCAAACTCAAGGCGAAAGGTACATATAAGAATCAATAAATGTAGACAATCAAAGTGGAAATTACTTACAGCCCAGCCATAATTGAAGGAACCACAGACAGCAACAAAGGAGCTGAAGAGAAGCATGACAGTGACGGATGAACCATAATCTCCTGCCTTTTCTTCTCCATTTTTATGCTCGCCCCTTATTTCCTCTGTATATTGATTCTCTCCAGAAAGTAGATGCCTTGTTATTTGCTCTCCAGAGTTCTGATACTCCTCCATAATTTGCTATGAACTGCTATAAAGTTATCAATACATGGAATGAAAATTTTGAACTAGTAGTAGTAGTTGTATGCATGCTTAGTTAGGTTAGGTGGACCAATTGCTTGAATTAACAAGTTTTTGCTTGTATCCTGGATTTGAGGGTGACTTGCACGTGATGTGAACCCAAGCTTGAGCTTTCATGGGTCCCAACAAAGAAAATTCTGCCTTCGGTAGTTTTTTTTAAATCTCCTCTAGTTATATATTTGTGGACAAATTACAAGTTGAATTAAAACGGAAATTATATTGATAAATATGATTTATATAGTTTTGAAATAATTAATAAAATCTCCGCCTGCTCAGAGATTCTAGTAATGCTTTGACTATCTGTTATGACTCACAGGCAGGGATCAAAGCTTATATCTTGGACTTATTTTTAAATAACCCACTTAGTGGTTGGGGGAACAAGAAGGCAGTGAGCAAAAATGGTATTTTGGCCCATGAGGAGAACTGGAGAAGAATTAAAATTACAATTACAATTTTAATGTAATAAAGATATAAATATAATTATATAAATACGAAATCATGGGGGTGTGCTTGTATCTACAACCGTTCGCCGAGAGAATCTTCAATTGTGGCAATACAATACCCAATTGATCTGCCAAGTGCCATGGCATCTGCCAATTTCAATGTAGCAATTCTGTGGCGCAGTAAGATCTGTGAAGTATTTAGTATTGCCCATCTAAGGTAAGTTTCTGCTTCACTTTCTGTAAACTCCAACCACTTGAGTGCTATGTACAACTGTTCCATGGTTTTTCCTCATTCCATCAGTTATGACAGATTTCCATGCTTCTTGTACAGCTCAAAGATTATGGAAATTGAGAAGAGATGAATTTTACCTTATCGACATCAGAAACAAACCCTCCAGTGTATCCATACTCTAGATATGCTGCAGCCATTCCTCCTAATGCTATACAGGAAAACTTGTTCAAATTCTGAACAAACAAAAGATCTGTCATCAACAAAATAAAGCATGTGTAGCCCATTTGATAGTCTTGATCTTCTTCACCTTAGACGACATTTTGTGGCAGTTCCCCTGCAGGATGTAGAAACATGTTCTTA
The DNA here is from genome assembly GCA_964016875.1 of Fallopia convolvulus. Classification (NCBI taxonomy): domain Eukaryota; kingdom Viridiplantae; phylum Streptophyta; class Magnoliopsida; order Caryophyllales; family Polygonaceae; genus Fallopia; species Fallopia convolvulus. The sequence goes on from OZ024719.1 coordinate 147,990, forward strand.
AGTTAGATAAAGTAGAGCAAAATTTGCAATGCTAAGTTGTAGAGTACAATTGTAATTCAAGGGCAATTCCTACTTCTAGTGGAGAGGCAAAATCCACCATCACAACTCCTCTGTTGGAGTCTCTTTCTGTAGCTTCTATGCTCGGAACTTGGTATGTTCTTGGCAGAACCCCAAGCAAGTAAGCCACAATAAAATGGCCAGCTTCATGCTGCAAAAGGTCAAAGCATGTACATGAGCCCATACAATGTTATTTTCTTTCTTTATTTTATATTAGCATGCATTTATATTATATACTGTACAGATCAACTGGGTGGCCAGAAAGAACTGGCTTCTTACTTGCTTAGATCTGCGGTGAAGAAGCTCCCAAGATAATGGGTTCTTACCACTAGACATGATGCTCTTCGTTCCTGATGGAGGCTATGTACATTATAGTTGGTGAGTGTTAGATCAATGAACAGTTAACTAGAGCTTGCCTGAATTGATTGAACATACCTCTTCCTGGAAAGCCGATTGAATACAATGTATGACCAATTCCAACATTGAATCAACCATAGGCTGAATATATGACATATCTATTCCATCAAAGTAATCTAAATGATCAATATATGACTTTGCAGAAGGTACCTAAGAATTCAAGAAAAATGGTAAACAAAAATCAGGCATCTTTGTCTCCAATTTGAAATCTTCCTCCAGAGATTTTGAAAGGCAGATTACACTATAATCCCATTCACAAAATAAACACTTTTCATCAAATTTTGGGGGAGAAGTTGATCACTTAGCCCCCAACAAAATAAAATTCTACACCTAGTACTAGAGTCATACAACCTCAATTGCCCCCATCATTCCGAAAATCCACCATAATTATCAGCATATATCAAATTGTCGTATTACTTAGAGAAAAAGGGGAATCCAATTACAAACCTGCTTGGCTGCGCCGAAGCCTCGTAAACCGCCGGGCTTTCCTTGCATCCGCTTCACGATCTTAAACGCTGTTTTGTTATTCTCCCTGGCGAGCTCTCTGTCTACCCTTTTCAGCTCCTTCTCCCGCCATGTTCTCACGCCGGAATTTCCACCTCCGCTGAGACACCGGCGAAGGGTGGTGGTGGGTATGGAATGAGTGCCCGGGTTGAGGGGATGTACTGAAGAACTAAACTTTGGGTGCCAATCCATTTTCATGTGGACTTGGACTTGAGGGAGGAGTTAAGGGTGAACGGTCAAAGCCCCACACTCCCACTGGCCACTACTTACAAATCGCGCTCTGAATTTTTTACGGCGTCGTTTTGCAAAAAAGGTTCCATCTTTAATCTTTTGCAATAGTTTTCGAATATTTTTTCTGAAGGGTCACCGGTGGGACAACTGCCGATTAGATCGACGACTTGCAATTTCAAAATCTTCATCATCACCGAGCAATCCAAATCCCTTCTCTGAAGGCTGAAGCAAACTAACAAAGGGAGAATTAGAAGAAGAAAGATGGCGGTGGAGTGGATGCTGGTATGCCACGGTTTGATCACACTGTTGGTTGTGGTTTCCTTTCTCTGCGGGCAATGGCCGATCTTCCAAGGCACCTTTATCGAGAAACTCCACTTTTTTCTCACTGGTGGCGGCTACGACTATTTCCTGTACGTTTTTCTGTTCTTCCATCAATCAGGTTTCTTCCCATTCGGTGATGCGATTTCATTTTCATGTCTTGAATTTGTAACAGACGATTTGTTGGCGCGATCTGTGGGTCTAGGGCTACCGATGCCGTGCTCTCCGTTGAGTACTTCTGTTGCTACCGTCCTAACCCTATCTTGCAGGTCTGCTCTTTCTTATCCCTAGTTTTACTCTTTGCTTAATCTAGGATTTTTAGCTTTGGTGTGAGTCATAGGTATTTGAAAATGGAAAAGGGCGGTTTTACCTAGTGGGAATTCTTAGTGCTGGATTCTGATTTGTCTTTCTTCCATTGTTTGGAGAAGACCTCTCATTTTTTTAGAAGCTGTTACTAAGTCAATGGTCACTACAGATTGCATTGCTAGTTGTATTTTGGAGGATTTCCTGTCAAATGGCACATCTATAATCTGCATTTATGTTTACCTGAATAAGTTGGGTTTGTAGCATTTGTTCAAGTGGAAATCTTGCTTGTATAATGGAGAATGCGGTTGCTATCTTAGCCAGTCTATGTAGTATTTGTAAGATTTTGCCCCTCAATTCCTGAGAGGTTTGTGGTAGAACTTCATTGCTATCTAATGGTAGCTTAATCATGATCTCTTAACTTGTTTATGAATTAGACGATTATATAGCTTAATCACTATCTAATGGTAGTATTTGTAATCATGATCTCTAATTCTGTGTCCTGTGTATACTATTCAGGCTTGTTTATTTTTTTGGTATAAGTATAAGCAAAATTAGAAGAAAAAATAGTAATAATAAAAAGTATGGCAGTAAAAGGAGCATGCCAATTCTGTCTTCTTTGGCTGAAAAGTGCAAAATTTCTTTGAAGCTGTTTGCACTAATCGCACCCCAGTGTGAGGTAAACAGGTGCTTTTTCTGTAAATAACGAAGCAGTTCTTGTATTTCAGGGCGAGACATAAGCTATAACAGATCAAACATTGTATGGAAAGATATTAATTGAATCCAGTGAATACACATATGTTTTTGTGTGATGAACCTTACATTCCTTTTAAAAAAATGGCATTAGTCTTGCCATAGCCCTGAATTGTTTCTTATGTACTTTATTTTTTTTTTCACTTCAGATCATGTATTTATCTATAATTGGAGGAATATACTACCTAATTGCAAAGTCATCTTTTGTCTACATCCCTAGTTACTATCTCAGTGAAGTTCACAGGTATTACTAATTTTAAGTCTTTTCCATCAACAAAATGACTTCATTGATGAATTGTGACACAGGGTATTTATTGGCTTTTTCTTAGATGCTCTATATTCTTGCAGGTCTATAAGCATTTTAGCAATTGGTGTTGGCATTGTCCTCTTTCTATTGACCAGCTTCTCAGATCCTGGAACTGTTACAAGAGAAAATGTTTCTCAATACAAATCTGTTTATCCCTATGACAATATCATATACTCTGAGAAAGAGTGCACTACTTGCCAAATTCCAAAGTGAGTGAGTGAGTATATTCATGATCAGGTATTTTTCTCTAATGATTTCAATATCTCAATTTAAATGCTTATACTATTTTTTTCTTCAGACCTGCCAGGTCGAAGCACTGCAGTGTATGTGACCGCTGTGTGGCAAGGTTTGATCATCACTGTGGATGGATGGTCTGTTGTGTTTTATGTTTTTCTTGTCTGTATTGCTTAAGATTATATGTCATAAATTCTGAGAGTTGATTCTTGTTATTTCCACTGCAGAATAATTGTATTGGAGAACGAAATACTAGATATTTTATGGCTTTTCTTCTTTGGTGAGTGTTGTTTCTTGAATCCTGCACTTTCTATAATAGTTCAGTTGTGAAATGTATGCAAGGAATATAAGGGGAAGATGGTACTCATATTTCTACAGATGTGTTTGAACTTCATAAGTAATTAAGTATAGTGAAAACTTCAAAGGATTTCCATATTCTTAAAATAAGGAAAGAAATGCGCTCATACCTGAAGCTGTGTTTCAAATAAATTGTGCAAATATTTGGATTTTTGTAGTCTTGTTAAAGTCATCAAATTTATTTTTACAGGCATTTCCTTCTCTGTGTGTACGGAGCTGTGGCACTTGGATTAATTCTCGCTGGCAGAATGAAAGAGCTTAGAGTTTTGTATATTCTAACAGGTATATGTGATCAATGCTTGAAATTAGTATGTTAACAATCATTATATGTGTGTATAATGTCTTTGCTTTTGCTACAGTTTATTACGGTGTTAAGGATTCATTCAGAGACTTGGCTCCACATGTTGTACAGGTGAATCACTCCTTTCTGAGTTCCTTCCATCTTTTGATGTAGATGTTGCATGTACACAACTACTATTCAGGCCTTATGGATGTCCTTTTGCTGGTTTTATTCCGATATTTCTATTTTGATTAGCATTTTAGAAAACTAGCATTCATTTTGCTTTGATTTAATCTGTTATACACTTATACTTTACACCATTAGTGGGTGCTTTTGAGTCTGCCCTCTGCTCATAATTTCTTGACAACTCAAAACCCATAAGCGTAGTTAGCAAACAATGAACTATTACTGCATGAAACATAGAACTTTTCTTGATGAAATGGCTACATGTGGTTTATCTTTGATTTGGTTAGTTGCAACCTTTGGTCAAGTAATAATATTCCAGATTTGGCTTTTCATCGTCTCTCTTTTTCTCCCTCAATAATTTTTTTTTTCTCTGTCGCTCTATTTGGTTTACAAATCATTTTATTATTTCTTAGTTCATTAATAACTCTTTCATTGTCAACAGTGGTTGTTGAGCTCCTACAACACACAAGTACTCATTTTGGTGTTTCTGGTCATTATTTCTCTTCTTGTGGGAGGATTCTTTGGGTACCATGCCAAGCTTTGTTTCACAAATACAACCACAAACGAGGTACATATCTGGCATCTGTGATTGCTCATTTAAAGAAACATAGGCATCATTTGCACTTCTATGAGATTTCTTTTTCAACTTGAATCAGCTACCGTTGTAAATTTGTAATCATAGAAAATATATTTGAACTTGTTTATGCCATGCTTCCCTCCGATACCAGAGCTTCAAATGGCAAGATTACTTGAGACTTCAGAACAAGATAAATGAAGCGAAGGCCAGTTCTGAAGTATTGAAGGCAAGTATTTCTGGTCTTAGCCAAGAAACAAAGCCTAGGCAAAGCAAATGGAGGGACTTATTCAGAAGGTCGCCTTTGAAAGACGCAGAGAAGGCAGTTAAGAAGAACATATATGATAAAGGAATTATGCAGAACCTGTGTGAAGTCATCTTTCCATTCTCCACACGATCTTCATTGCAGGGATCAAAAGCAAAGTCTGAATGAGAGTGCAGTAAACAAGTACTCCGTATTAGTTAGTTCCACCTCCTCTATTACTCCGGCTACACAAACTATTGCTGTAACTTCTAAATCAGTGGAACTATGTAATTCATGCAGGGATTATGAAGTTCCATAATTCATTACTTGACAATGTTTGCAGTTGATAATCAGTGTTGAGTTAGGTGTATATGAGTTGATGAATCTGTTAACAGTTGGTAGACTTGTAGATATTCTAACAACTTTGAATATATGTAGTATTATTATCTGACAAAAGGTTATATTGAGATGTAACTTAAATAAATAAATAAAAACTATTCCTACCATTATGTTCAAAACAAGGGGATGCATCTCCATTATGCTAGGTTATCATAGTGATTGTTATTGAGGCAAAAATGTACACAGCAGAAACAAACCGGGGCAAAGAAACACCACTAATGTCATCTGAAATGACAGCAGAGCCTAAATAGATCCTTGGCCCTTGGGTATCGGAGCTTATTTCGATTGTACAACGCGATAATTTACCTATAAGTCAAAACAAATTTTTTGCATATAACATCTAAGGGCATTTGGTCTAGTGGTATGATTCTCGCTTAGGGTGCGAGAGGTCCCGAGTTCAATTCTCGGAATGCCCCCAATCAGGTTTTTTATTTTTGGCCCTTCACATTTTGATGTTTATACAATTCGACAGAATAATCTTTATGAATTTGGAGACGTCTGCTACTACTAATTGACTCCATTACTTTCAATTCTGCTTATGGTAGAAACAAATGCTCTACAATTCTGCTTATAACTCGTTACATCGTGCTTTATTTATTTTTCAGGACACTGGATATTATTGTAGAGACAAATGCTCTAGAGTCTAGTCCATGCTTAATGTATTGTAGAGCAATGCTCTAGATCATGTTCATTAAAGTAACCACAATGTCCGCAAGCTATGTGCTCTAACAAAGGCAATATTAAAATTGTTTGGTAACTGCTGCAGTACACACATCTTAATACAATTACTATGATCTTAAAAGTAAGATCGGGAAAGCACAGAGCTATAGTATTTTTTTTATCAAGAATATCAATTGCAATTCGAACAAGTCTCCAAATACCAAAAGCTTGTACCAATTCAACGATGAAAAAGTCTCAATGCAAAAATAACTCCAAAACTTGTTCTCTTCACCAAACAAAGACCGTTTTTGACTAGTAACAAGGTAAATGGCAAGTGTTTTCATTTCTGAAGGATTATGTTCAATCTTCTATACCACCTGGTAACTCTCAGGATGAAGAACAATCCTCTGTGCATATTTTGGAGGGGCACCGCCTTTCAGTGGCAAGATATTCACAACCTGTTTCAACCAAAAAAATGACATCATTGGAGACTGATGATACTACCAAAAGAATGGAACAAGCACCCATATTTTCTAATAGATATGGTATACAGTGAAAGATCTTACTCCCTCAGTTCACTAAACAACACTAAAATACTACAGCCTTTTTCTAAAATTATAAAATTTTCAACTAGCCAATATATAGAGAATTTGATCAAAATAATACATATGTGCATTTTCCAAGGTCTAAAATGACAATCTTTTCTGAACAGAGGCAGTACTTTTATTACTAAAACAATTACTATAAGGCCCTAAGATGAGAATGGCATACCTTCACATCACTAAAAGTCTTGTTAGCACTGAATTGAACTGAGATGGGGAAGAAGGCTGATGCATCAGTGGCAGGAACAACAAACTCCATTGACCCACTGTCAAATTCCACAGAAAATGCTTCAGAAATTTCACAACTGATAAACTGGAATAATATGGACTAGTTAGTTATTCACCTGCGGTTGGAGTCATCTATGAGCACTATGGACCATTCCAGAGATGAATTTCTTGAATCATACCTGCAACAAAGAAATTGCAAATGTGACTAAACAACAATATATCACATAACAGTTTATAATTTATATTGGTGAAGAAAATAGTCACTCACCTCCACTCTCCATCAATTTGAGTAACATTTGGAGCCTCTCTAAGAGCAGGTAGAGGAATGGATATTACAACATGTTGTAATTCAAACATTGTTGAAGCTTCATACTCAAGGCTGACATAAGTGTCATTTCCCGAAATGGAGGGCCAACAGTTAACTGCAAATATATGTTGTGGATTAGCCCAAGCATTAAAAAAATACTCCGGCTGTGGCAAATTTGAATGCAAAACAAGAAGAGGAATTAATCCAACTCACTGGTCAATGGCACATGTGATTCATCCATTCTATCAATTCTCCATCTTAAGAGGCCAACACCTTCACCCTGGGCACCTGTGGGGAAAGCTCTGCTAGGATCTTTGAGGCCAAGAATATTTTCATTACTAAACAACTCCTTGCTAATGTTAGGATGGGTTTTGAACATGATTCCAGGATTACCACCGGACTCAACCTGAACATAACATATAGGGTCAAACTTATAAATGGGCAGAACTATGATAACTGACACTCGTGATGAGTTACATATGCTGATTAAACTTTTTCATCCATTATCACAGAAAGAGAGAATTTAAAAAAAAAAAATTATAATCAATTAACTATGCATTTCACAACTGCTGTTACTTCTTCTCCACGCCAAACTTATGTTCAAATTTATTTCCATCGATTGTACAAATGATATCAACTCAAATATAATGATAAACTCTGTTAGTTCGATTAAGAAAATAATATTTTATATAGCTTTATAATGCAAACAATATCAATATTCTTTGTAGAAAGGCTTCCTATTGAATACATGTGACACAGAGCACAAGGGATAGCATATACCTCAACTCGAATATATGCATCTTTTTCCTCCAAAACTTGGAGGGATAATGTCCCTTGAACATCAAAGGAGCTGACTCCACCATCTCGTTTTAATGTAACATTGAGCTTCTCTTCAACAACTAGTGTCACAGGATCAGTTAGAGGTGGAGCAGCAGACTTAGACCTATTAGCAATAGGCTGCACATCTTCAATAATATCTTCACCCTCAGCTTTCAGGGAAGCCAAGAACTGGTTTGTCCTTTTTGTTTTACCCAACTGCATCCCACTACCCTTAGGTGGAGCATTAGCAGCTGCAGTTGGACGACTTGCTGAATGACAATAAGTTATCATATGAGATCAGGAATATAAGTACCTTTTATGATTATGATGTAAGTAAAAATAGAAAAGCATAAGGTAACAACTAAGTTTTCATGGTAGCTTTCAGATGACACATTTCTAAGCAAGCAAACAACTTGGATTGTAAATTTTATAATGGAAGAGAATAGAAATTCCAAATTTAATCACCACAAAGGAAAAGTTCAATCCAGTTATGCAGTGAGCATCGTGTCTTTCACCTCATGAACGATATCTAATGCAAGACTATATAGGATCCTGGAAGAATAGAAACAATAATATACAAGGAGAATTAAGAATTTTTAAGATACTGTTTTAGTGAAGCCACTTGATTGAGAATGGAGGCTTCATCAAGTTCAGTTGATATCAAACAAAAATTAGTATATAGCACATTAAAAAAGAGACTGAATAAAACATAGTCCATTCAGATTGCAGAATAAATCAATGTACTGAAAGTTTACAAAGCTGAAGAAACAGATCAATAGAAAGCAGATAACTTGTGAATACCTCTGGACTTGGTAGCAAATGTGTCCATATCAGTACTAGGTCCAAATCCAGACCCACTGCCAAAACCACCACTACTAGATATGCTCAAATCACTGAAGCCACTTCCAGAACCCATTGATTGTAGAGACGTGAATCCTCCCTTATCACCTCTACTCTTCTCAATCTGCAGAATACAATAAGAATATAACTACTTTGGCAAAGCTAAAATCACAACAAAAACCAAAATACCTATTAGAGAAAGAAGGAAATACCTTGCTTTTATCAATCTCATTGGCTTTTCGCTTCATGACATCCTTGGTCTCATTGATCTTGCTCTGGATCACCAATTTGTGCAACTTTTCTTCATGACTTTCCATTTCACAGTACTGCTTAATTTGTGCAACAGTTACATTTTCTTTGTGTCCAAGAGATATGGCTTCATCAAAGGCAAAAATAAGCTCAAATGCCGCCCTGCAGATACCTTCTTCATCTAAAGACATCGTGTAGTCCGGTACCTTTTCAAGATTAAGGAATGAACTTTCAAACACTAAAATCGGATCATGTTTGTTTCATGAGAAATCAAATGCAGAAAATTAATAAAAAGAAAACGAAAGAAGATGGATACAAGCTTCGAAAGTGTTCTCAGAGTCTCCAAGTCTTCCAAAATGTTACTTTGTTTATTTGTGACAAGAAGCAAGTATAAAGCTTCCATCGGCTGGTAAACATATCGCACATTTTCAGTCTCAACATAAGTATGCTGCTTTCCTATTCCAACCAACTTAGGGAAAGCTGCCAGAAGTCCCTCAATCCTTATCCGAGTCATGTTGTCTACAAACTGTCTTGAGACGAGTGCTGCAGACATATAACACAAAATTAATCAAAAGTAAAAAACCTCAATTTGAATCTGGATAGTATTAAAAGACAAACATGAAAGGAATTAGCAATTTTTTTCTGAAACCAGGAAGTATTTTCCCCCAGAAAACCATCACTAAAGATACCAATATAATTATACCTAGTATGATGCAAACTAGGAGCGGAACAAGAAATGGAAACCAGATAATGCAAATCCGACAAAATATAGAAATAACCCTAAATCCACCATAGCATCTGGAAATATTTGTATGCAGTGTGAGAATATATGTACAAAACAACTCCTTTTGGGTCTTTAAAACTTTTAATGTATGGATGGAGATCACACACTTTAATAAGAGAAATGAAACATTAGACTTCTCAATAATGTTTGTTTCATAAAGGGTTGAGCCTGCAAATTCACAATTTTCCATGAATCTGGGGCATGCAAAAGAGAAATTTAACATTTAAACTTAATACCAGCTGAATTAAACCATTAACAATAATATCACAAAAGAAAGAAGAGAAAGTCAAAGAATCCAAGGGTGAAAAAGAAGAGAAATGAAACATTTAAACATATACAAGACAATTATCTACGCATTCAGTCATATAATGGAAGAAAGCTAGAGCAAAAGGCTTGTATAACCAGAATGATTCATAAAAAACAAAGTTGAAATCATACAAGAGTTAATATATATACATAAATGAAGAGATAAAGAGAAGAGAGAATATACCTTTTCCGGATTTACTAATTATGGATGCTGCAAGGACAACCTACATCAGATAACAAAGAACATGGCCAGTGAATACCTTAGAAGCTTTACAAAGAGCAATTCATCTATACAATTCATCTATAATTATATGTGTTTTTGGTCATGCATCTAGAGAATTCATCTATAATTAATTTCTTCAACACAATTATATGCAGTCGCCCTGCTCCCTAAATGAGATTCTTGCTACAACTGTTCCTAATTAGTTTAAGCTATATTGAATAAGAGCACTGAATCAGATAGAGAGGAGTAAAAAGAACAGGCAGCAGTATGCAGGTTTAAACCGTAGGAAACTCACCATCTTGGTAACAAAAGAGTCGACAATATGCCTGTGAATATCACAAACAAATAATTAGAATCCGAGAAAATTCAGCTTTGAATGAAAGTAACAATTACAAAGTTAAATGACGGAGACCAAACTTAACAGAAAACTAAGAACATTTCTTAAGATTCCAGTACAAGGTAGTGAACATTTCTTAAGATTGCTCAAGCACACAACGTCACCTCCCAATATCAAATAACACAGATACCGAGTAAACTACAGCCTCTCATTAAGCAGAGACATATAAATCAAGGCAACGATTGGGTATTTGGGTTATGGGGCAGGAAGGAAAAAAGAAGGGAGGGAATATTGGAAATATTCTTAAATTAATCATAACAACCATTGAACATAAAAACAGTACATATAGATCAAAATGCCGACTAAGCAAATACAAAATCAAGAGCTATGGACGCCTGCCATCAGCAATTCAGCTTCCCAACTTTACCCCCATCTAACCAGTGAGTTTTTACTCATACTATCCCATGGTTGAGAACTAGTATTCGTCTCGGAGCCAATGACCGAGCATAAAACTCATCCTATTCCAATCTAATCCACCCTGATCTAGCGAAACCACACACTCCCTGGCCAGATTATAGTATCGGACATAAAACCAATAATTCCTCTCAATGCAACTATTTAACATTTCAAGTTTAAAAGATCCAGAACCCTATACTCAGAACAAAGAAGCCTGATCTGAAATTACATTACCACAAAAACACGACAATAGAGAGGTGAATCGATCGCCTTAGATCTACGAAAACAAAAGTGGAATGAGAATACGCAAATTCCAAAATGAGAATAGAGACTTACACTCTTCAATCTTGAGATCAAGCTTCTGAACAAATGAATCTCAACAGCAACGGGATGTGGGGGAGGGGAGGGGAGAGGAGAGCGATATAGATCTATGCGCTTGATAGAGAATGGAGGTGTTTGGGTAGTACTTGTAAATAATCTTTTCAAACAATAGTACTCCGTATTCCATATTAATTTTGTTTATACATCTATGTTTATAAATTTTTATAAAAATGCCCCAAATGAATTTTAAATGATTGATTTGTTACAAAAGGTATCCCATTTTAAGCCAAAATTTATTAATTTACTCTACAAAATCCTACTGCTTGGAATATTTTATTACTTTTCCATATTCGTATTGACTATAAAACTCATTCTTCAATTTCAATCATTTGTTTTTTTATAATTTTTATTCTTTTTATCTATTTTTTGTATTAAAATTATGATTTTATTTTTGTAAAACTCCAATTAGTATATCATTACAAACCCCAAAGATATTCAAGTAACATCTTTTTAAAAAGGGTCATATTAAACGTAACACACCTAAAATAATACCAACACAAAAACGGTGTAATAAAATTCTTTTATTCCTCATACATATATGAATACAAATCATATTATAAGAAAGAAAAAGAAAAAAAAAAGCTTTGGGCTTTTGGATGTGGTTGTGGGCTGTGAAGCTGTTATGTGGTGTTCCATAATATATATCGTTTGGGCTTTGAAGTTCTACAAAATGTCCATCGTAGGGTAAGTGAGAAAATATGAGAAATGCATCATATTGGAGATTCAAGAAAAGAGAACGAATGAGACACATCACATCCCCCGTCTGCTTGCTTGCTTTCGATGTTGGTTCATCGCCCATAACCCATGTCCCTTGGAAGTGTAACTCCATGGCGGACTACATTGCTGTATCATTTCACCGAGTCTCTTCCGTCCCACTTACAATTAATCTGATTCTTTGGAACCTTATCCTTTAGATGCTCTAGGGAGGTCGCTAGCCTGTTAACGGTCTGCCCTAACTTCTTTCCTTATAAAAAATAAATAAATATTTGCCAACTAAAGTGAAATTATGCCTTCTAACATGAGAGGTACTAATGAAACCTTCCTAAATTTGTCTCTAACATAATGACAATCAAATTTTGGGTGCTTCATTCCCTCATTAAAAACTGGGTTAACTACAATGTAAATTGCTTCTTTATCGTCACAAAAAGAGGATTTGGTAATAATACCTTAATGGCTTAATGCACATATTGGTCTGTAAGCTGAATGTGCATATCATGCATGACAAAATTTTGTATAATATATCTAAGTTTAATATACACATCATATCATATGACATGAATTGAATAATTACTCTTGGTCATTCTAATAGTTGACATTATCATAAAAACTATTTAACGGTATGGTAAAATTAGCAGTATCGCTCCTTGCCCTTGTAAAATGAGTCAAATGTGCATATCTTAGCTTGGTCACTTCAAGATATGCATGACTTTGTACACACGATCCAATTTTAGTCTCTGAAATCTGAATACTCGCCCACATGGTCGTTAAAATTTATTAAATTTGAAAACTTTGCTTTATGCTATCTATTCTACACACAGAAAATTAAAATTCAAATGAGCTTCGTTTGAATTATAAAAGTAAAAGGGGTCACATATTCGAAGGAGTGGGACAAATATATAAATGCAGGTTGAGGACCGATAATTAAACTTGTAACATGCAAGTCCAAGATTGCAATAGTAAGTTAGAAACAATCCCAATATTTTTTCAAACATATCATTTAACCTATGTTCTTAGAGAAACCATGAAGATTCAAAGCCATTCGAACAAAAATAAAATAAAATTCAAAGCCATGAATCAATCGTCAAAGGCTTGTCCATTTTCCACACAAACGAATCATCCCTTAATTAATGAGCTCGATCAATTTCAACGTATTGAACCAAAGCAATTGAAGGGACGTACATTAGCAATTGGGAACGTAGGCTAGAACGTCAAGGGAGAAGGGTAGCCACTTTCAACTTGCAAGTGTCTTGTGCTGGCCCATCTTATCCCAGACGTAAAAGTCTATTCGAAACCAACAAACTTAATTTTCAAGCTCGATCAATGTAAAAATGGCGTCTACACACGTACTATATAAAGGCCAAAATATCTGCTTTACCAAATATCATATATGCAAACAATCTCTACCACACTTACTAGCTAGCTAAGACCCTAGCTTACTACAACAAAGCCATGCTTCCACAAAAATCATTCGAACCTCTTACCACTTCTCTCTTCATCGTCTTAATATTGTTGTACTCCGTCGCTTTTTCCTATGAGCAAGTTTGTGATCCTCAAGACGAAGCCTCCCTTCTCGCTTTCTCTGCGAACCTTTCAACTCCGTCTCCGTTAAACTGGTCTTCTTCCTCTTCTACAAGTTGTTGTCAGTGGGAGGGGATCGTCTGTGATTCTAATGGAAGAGTCACCTCTTTACAATTGTACTCCAAAGGCTTGAAAGGGGTAATTAGTGACTCCATTGGAGATCTTGTAAGTCTTACACATCTCAATCTCTCCAATAATGATCTCTTTGGACCAGTAGGTGAGGGAATTATTAAGCTCATTGTTAGGAATAATATATGTATATAAGTCACATATGTAAGTATAAGTGACATAGAGATTTGGTAAGGCATACACACATGGTTAAATGGTAGAGAAAATATAGGTTCAGGAACCGGGTTCAGATTCACGGTTCAAGGTTGGTTTGTTAGTGAACCGGATCGAGCTAAAAGTCACCCCGGTTTAGAGACTTAACCCGATCGAGGCTTGCTAGTGGGCTTTGTCCTTTGGACCGAGATCGTCTCCCGAATATGAAAGAGGCCCAACAAGAAGTCGGTGGCCCAAAATGAAGAACGAGCTCGTCTCCGCGTTTAGTGAAACGCTGCGTTCCGAGTGTGAGCTTCTATATAAAGGATCGCTTAGCTCGCTTGCGAGCTCATTCTGAAAACCCTAAGCTCAGCGGCACTTCGAGAGAGTTCTAAGAGAAAGAGAGAGAAGGAAAGAGAAAGAGAGAGAGAGAGAGAGAAGCCGGAGGAATCTGTTCTCCGGTGAGCCAGGCGGTGGAGATCGAGATCGAGGTTGAAGGCTTCGATCCAAGCTCGTTGAGATCTGCAGTGGCGTTCTTCTGAAGCTTCATCTTGAAGCTTGAGTAGCCTTCCAGGGGGCCGAAACCCTAGATCTTTCTTCTTCTTCTTAGATCTACTTTGTTTCTTAGATTTCTGAATCTTTCTTTGCCTTGCTGTGTGTGAGATTGTAACCTCTCTTGAACTTGATCATTGATAGTGGATTTGAGACGAGTCTCCTCACTGAGGCTCCGCGGATGTAGAGCTTTGCTCGAACCGCGTAAACAGATATGGTGTTCTTACTGTTCTTTCACTATTCTTGCTTTGTTTGATTTCGATCTTGCGAGTTACTTAGGGTAGAATCGTCAATCTTAGAACCATAGATTTCTCTGCAAATAGCATCTCTGGCCCTATTCCTCTAGAGATTGGAAACCTCTTGTATTTGGAAAGGCTTGATCTTCAATACAACATTCTTAGTGGTCCTATCCGGCCAAGCTTGATGAGATGTACAAACTTAATTGATATATTTCTAGGTAACAATCACTTGGATGGGGATATTTCCAAATTGGATTTGTCAAAGCTTACTCAGCTTCGAAAGATTGATCTTTTAAACAATACGTTCAGTGGCACTTTGCCCGAAAGCATGTACTCATGCAAGTCATTGACTGCAATTCGAGTAGCAGCAAACAATCTAACAGGTCAAATCTCACCCAAAATTTTAGAGCTGAAATCTCTGTCTTTCCTCTCCATTACTCAGAATTCCTTTACAAACATCACAAGAGCACTCACAATCTTAGCTAGTTGTAACAACTTAACCACCCTCTTCCTTGGATCAAACTTTTATGGTGAATTTCTACCAAGTAAAAGTAACTTCCTTGGTTTGACTGGATTCCCAAAACTCCAATACCTCAGTCTTGAAGGTTGCAACTTTACTGGCTTTATTCCTGAATGGCTATCCAATATCAAGACACTTCGAGCATTAACCTTGAGTAAAAACCAAATCACAGGGAGAATTCCAAAATGGATGGGGACTTTGCCCAACCTTTTCTTCTTAGAGCTATCCGTAAACCATTTGTATGGAGAAATTCCCCAAGAATTGTGCCAATTGCCGGCACTCACTTCAAAAAATGTCGATCCAAAACTCACCCGGTTTAAACTTGAGCTTCCTTTCTTTGCTCTACTAAATAGAGTATTCGAACAATATTCAACCTTTCCTACATCTCTAATGTTGTCAAGTAACAATTTAAGTGGTCATATTCCATCAGATATAGGCAAATTGCAAGGTCTTCAACGTATATATTTTGCAAACAACAAGTTTTCAGGCAACATTCCAGCTACTATATCAAATTTGACGAATCTGGAAATGCTAAAACTTCCAAAAAATCATTTAACAGGTGAAATACCTGCCTCGCTCACAAATCTCCATTTCTTGTCAAAATTAGATCTGTCTTATAATGATCTTGAAGGTCCAATACCAACCGGTGGTCAGTTTGACACTTTTGAACCAAAAGCCTTTGAAGGAAATCCGCAGTTGTGTGGTAAAATCATACACCGCTCTTGTTCGAATACAACAGAACCTGGAGATGACCAACCTCTTGAGAGTGGAAGTGACAAAAGGAAACCATTTTTACAAGGACTCTATGTCGGTTTTGCGTCTGGATTCACAGGGATCCTTTTGGTTGTAGCATCTTATGTATGGTTTTACACTCACACACGCTGATCATCTTCTTTAGGAAGAGGACACCTGGATCAAATGAAGGTCACCTGTTTGATGTGATAAGTATCCACTTTGGTTGAATTGAGATACATATGTATTGTAGTCCAGTGAAAGGATGTTTTATTGCTATTGGTCTTGTTGTTTCTAATTAGGTAATGTCTAATATCTTCTTGTTGTTCTGCTGATATCAAGTAGCTTATACATGTATTTTTTTTCTTTATTGAGAATGTAAATTGTGTAAATATCTGGTGTTGATATTTCAAGATATACTATACATACAAGTGAACTCAGTTCCTAAATTCTTGCATAAGAGTGGATGATACTAACCCAGAAGAACATATTGTGTCTTGAAACTCCAAAAATTCACAAACCAGAAGAGAAGGCATGATAACTTGAGAACGAACCTTTTTATCATAGAAAAGCAATTGAAGAAGATGAATTTGTTGAGCGGAAACGCGTAATTAGACCTGTGATGTTGATCACAAATGAGCCTGTCAGCTTACGAACGACACACTCAAATGCTACATAAAGATGGAATATGTCATCAGCACAATATAGATGAACAGAAATATAGACAAAGGAATCAGAACCAATAAGATGACTAGAAAGAAATAAGTTTCATGTATGCAAAAAGCCAAAAAACCCACAAAGAATAGCAATTTGCTAGTGTTTTTGTGGACTGAAATCCAAATTACTATCATCAGCACAGACCATTGTGATCAAGCATCTAGTAATCAAGTCATTATTTACTTGTTTTAAAATTTGTCTAACTGCAAGCAAAAACCACCACCAATTTCTCTAAGCAAAAAACCGACAAATATATTCAAACCAACAAAAAAGCCGCTGGAGATGAATCAGATTTCCCGGATATATATGCAAACAAACGGAAGCGATTATCTTGGAGCACAAAAAAAGTGGTGTTTGAAACAGATTTGACCTCAGATGGTGGTGAGCTTCATCAACAACTTGATTGCTATCTAGCCTAGTTGCTCAATACTGTACCAAAGTATTTTTTTTACAAGGACTAGTCTATTCGTTTCCACAATGTCATTATTAAAGCGAATTCAGTCACCTACTCTCTTGTTTTTTTTTCTGTTGGCTTTCATGTTTTGTTAGACCCATGCGCGAGTATTTCGTTTTTTCTGAGTGTTAATACTATATGTTAGGGTCCAAGCCCCGTGTTTGGTTGATCCATAACATCACTAAGAGCGTTGCCTCTCATTCCACCGAGAAAATAAAATTCAAATAGTAAGTTATGAATGCAGCTTAAAGACCGATAAACTTCAACATGTAAGAGCAAGACCAAGATTGAAATATTAAGTTAGAAATAAACTACAACCAAATTCTTTCTGCAAGAAACCAACTTAAATTAAAAGTGCGAATCACGAAAAATTGATACTCACAAGCAGGTAGATTAGAGATATCGGCTGAAACAGCACATAGAATTCCCAAGTTTGTGAGGGCTCCTCTTATGATTCCACATGGAAAGTAAAGATGCATACTTGCTGCTTGTGCAGCCTTGTTGCTTGCTGGAGAGTGGAGACTCAGAAGCCGCTGAAGAAGAATCAGAATTTTCAGTTGATGGATCTATGGATATATGGGCAAACCGACGGAAGCGATTATCTTGGAGGACAAAAGTTCCCTGCCAGATCATGTTAAATGCTTCATCAATATCTGAATGGCACCCAGCATTCCAGGCTCTTCAGCAATACAATTATTGTTATACTCATCATACCTTATGATTTGTCTTCAAGTTATCAATCTGCTTCTTGAAGATTTCAGATCAGAAATCCTTGCATATAAACTTCATGACCTCTAGATGATCACCAAATCGTGGTCGTTCCATAGCATAACAGACTTATATTCTTTTCAATAACCAGTTTTTCTTTTTTAAAAATAGTGGATAATCTATAATAAATGGGCTAGCCTGTGATTTGGGCCGAGATTAGTCCATGATAAAAAGGCCTAAAAGGGGCTGAATTAAGCTGTTAAAAAAGGAAAGATAGTGGGCCGAAAATGATTCGAGAACCCTAATTCAGAAGCCTCGTGAGAAGTTAAAACAAGCAAAAATAATACCAACGCCGCTGCGTTGCCACACTACGATTTCTGGGAAAGCACTCGTCTCCGCCAAGGTCAGTTTGCTCTCAACCTCTTTCTCTTACGCATCTTTAGAATTAGTCTTGGCCATATGAAGATGGTTTTATTTGATTTTGTTTTGATTTATAACTTCGGTGATTTTTACGATTGAATTTCCTGAGATATAAATTCTGTTAAGTTTGTCTTTTGGTTTCATTTTGATTTGTAAATCCTTTTTTGGTTCTGATGCTTTTACTCCTATCCGGATTCTTTCAATTGTGTTCTCTTAGCCTTCATTCATGGGTTCAGATGTATAGGGGCATCTGTAGGTT
This sequence comes from Fallopia convolvulus, assembly GCA_964016875.1. Classification (NCBI taxonomy): domain Eukaryota; kingdom Viridiplantae; phylum Streptophyta; class Magnoliopsida; order Caryophyllales; family Polygonaceae; genus Fallopia; species Fallopia convolvulus. The sequence continues at coordinate 166,506 of OZ024719.1, forward strand.
AAGAGGTTTTAAGCTTTTATTTAGCTTCATTGTTATATATCAAAAGTGATTTGGCAATAAATTACTTTGGACAGACGCTGTTTGTAAGTCATTATGCTGAACGTATAAATTGTTTATGTTTTCTTATCAACTAATAGTACTAATCAGTAATCAAGGTTCTATTATGCCTGAAATATGAATAGTGGTTCTAGTGGTAAAATTTGATGCTTTAATTTCATTTCTGGAAAGATTTGTTGCTGTAATTTCATATGCTGATTGGGCATGCTTGTTTGTTTTACTGCACATATTTTTTGTTATATTTTCTGATATATCAAACCGTGGGCCTATTTATTTGTTATAAGCATCCAATCCATCCATGTAGCTTCACACTTGTGATGTTTTGTAAAAATTCACTTATGGACAAATGCTATATGTAAGGCATTGTTCTGAGTGTGTATACATAGGTTATTATTCTCCTTATCAACTACTATTGAAGTTTTGTTATAAATATGGACAGTGAAGTTTTTTTATGAAAACTTGATGCTCTAATTTCAGTCTTGGTTAGGCTTGGTTATTTTCACGGGAAAGTGGTGGTTCTAATTTCAATTCTTGGTTCTAATTGTTTTCTCAAATTTAAAATATACTCAACTGTTGCTATTTTGTTTTCTTTTCCAGCTTATGGCACCTCCACAGGCAAGTGGCCTTATTGTAGGCCTAAACAAGGGTCACATTGTTACAAAGAAGGAATTGGCTCCAAAGCCGTCTGACAGGAAGGGGGTGAGTTTTCACATTCTGTGTGTAATCTAGCTTAATATAAGTCATTGTTCAGTAAAGTGCAAACTAAACTACTAATTTGCATGATGTTTTGTTCTGGTGATAAATTTTGTAGTGGATTGGCTTTGTGTGATTGACATTTTGATATTTAATTTTCGCTTCTATCCAGAAAACCAGTAAGAGAGTGCACTTTGTAAGGAACCTGATCAGGGAAGTTGCTGGATTTGCTCCCTATGAGAAGAGAATTACCGAGCTTTTGAAGGTTGGGAAGGACAAGAGGGCTTTGAAAGTGGCCAAGAGAAAGCTTGGAACTCACAAGAGAGCTAAGAAGAAGAGAGAGGAGATGTCCAACGTTCTCCGTAAAATGAGGTAGATTAATTCTCACCCGATTCTTGGAATTTACATGGATTATTGTGGCCTATTTCTCACAAATGGTTCTGGTCTTTGTTTCCCTAGGTCTGCTGGAGGTGGAGAGAAGAAGAAGTGAATTGCTGTTTGAAGATTACCCTTTCCTTTTAGTTGGTCAGTTGAGACATTTTTGTGTTCCCTTACACAAGGACTGATTGTAACTGAAGCTAAAAGATCAATTTTGCAGGATAATTGATTAGTTGGAATCGTATCTTTTGGTGTTTTGATTCTCATTTGCTCAATTTTTTTTTCTCAGCATCTTAGTTTACTATTGTTGATGCTCACACCCATAAGCTATTCGTTTTGTTTCTATTGAAGTCCGAAATTTTGACCACTTCCCATTTTACATCTTTCTATTTTGATCTCAACTTCATCATTATATCCTATTCGACATAATACAAAACTAAACTCAAATGTAATTAAAAGCGGTGGCCTTGATCTCAGATGAGGCTTTGCAGCACGTGTAGCTTTCATGGATTTGTTCTCCATTGCTACATGCTGTAGGATTGTAGCTTTCATGAACATATTGAATCCTTAGTTGTAATATTTTGGATTTGGATTCACTTACGCTTCAACTGGCATATGATTGGCATATCTTTGTTTAATCAAACTTTTGTAGTGCTAACATGTCGTAGGACTAGAGATCACAATATTAATTACTCGTGTTGAAATTGATGGTATGTGCAAACCCAACAAGTCACACTGTGAAACATGTGCTCAATTTAATAATTTACGTGTCTTCAAAAGCTACACAAACTAGTGACATTATACTATTATATGCACCAGTGCACTACGATTAACTTGTCATCAGATTAGGTTGATTAGTATGCTTCACAGTTTATTGTCAAAAGAGTGCGTGTTTTTTCGAAAGAAAGTCTGAAGAATAGTTTGGGGGTAGTTGTAGTTGGTTGTGGTCATCAATGGCGGCGGCTTCAGAATGTTGACACCCTTGGTACTTATATATTTCTCCCGGCTTCCTCCGCCTACCTCTGCTAAAAGGGGCAAAATTCAATCGGTTTCATACATCTGGCTTTCAATTCAAACCTAATTCAACTCAGCTTCAAATTCTCCACTCAAATGGAAACGCAAACGCAAAATTCGTTCCCAGAAGAGGCTCTACAGCACATACTCTCCTTCCTCTCCTCCCACTCCGACCGGAATTCGGCGTCCTTAGTCTGCAAATCCTGGTACGAAATCGAACGGTGGTGCCGCCGCCACGTCTTCATCGACAACTGCTACGCCGTCAGCCCTCCGATCTTGATCCGGCGGTTCACCGACGTCCGATCCATCACCATTAAGGGGAAACACTTCCTCGCCGATTACGACTTCGTTCCAGATGGCTGGGGGGCCCACGCCCTTCCGTGGACCACGGCCCTGGCGGCGGCGTATCCGGCGCTGGAGGAGCTCCGGCTGAGGAGGATGGTGGTCACCGATGAGGAATTGGAATTGATTGCGACGAAGATCAAGAATTTGAAGGTTTTGGTTTTGTGTCGATGCCAAGGGTTTTCTACCAATGGCTTGGCCTCCATTGCTGCCAATTGCAGGTCTCTCATCAATTCATGATTTTCAATTGTTTTTTCATACTTAATAGCATTTTTCCTGCAATTGCAATTGCTTAGTGAATCGTCCTCATAAGTTGAGACTGGAGTGAAATGTGAATATGGAAGCCATGAAAGTTGATCTTCCCTGAATTATTCATGTATACATTGCTTTCTAGGAAAAGTTGGATTTAAGTTTCTTAAACCATTTTAAACATCAACTAAAATTGGTGGAATTGTTTGATTTTTGCAATATATCAATTATCTTGTTGCTATTACTGTCCAATTCCTCATGATTCTCAATGCTGCAGGAACCTAACAACACTGGACTTGTGTCAAAGTGAAGTAGAAGATGAAGGAGGGAAATTGGATTGGATCTCCTATTTCCCTGATTCCTTCACCTCACTGGAATTCCTCAATATTGACTGCCTCAAATCTGAGCTACACTTCTCGAGTCTAGAGCGGTTGGTAGGCAGATGTCCTAACCTTAATGTGCTTCATGTAAATCGTTCCTTGCCCCTCGAAAACCTTGTAAACCTTCTACTAAAAGCTCCTCGGCTAATTGATCTAGGCAGTGGCTTGTTAACAATGGCGCCAAATCCTGAAGCCTACACAAATCTTGCTTATGCTTTTGAACGGCTAAAGGGACTCAAGAGACTCTGTGGCCTATATGATCTCAGTCCTTATTGCTTACCACTTATCTATCCCATTTGTTCAGGCCTCACTTATTTGAACTTGAACACCCACTTACGCAGCCCTTATCTCATTAAACTATTGCGCCATTGTACGAATCTTCGGTGCCTCCAAGTAAGTTACGCCTTTTTCAGCCTCTTTAAACAATTATTATAAAAAAATAGCTCAAGTTACTAAATTAAACAAAATGTCTTTGGCATCTTAAGGTACTGGATTATATTGAAGACTGTGGCCTTGAGGAGGTAGCTGCATCATGCAAAGAGTTGCAAGATTTAAGGGTCCTTCCTTCTGATCCATATGATGCAGACCCGAGCATCAGTCTGACTGAACGAGGTCTCGTCTCTATTGCCATGGGCTGTCCTAAGCTTCACTCTATTCTGTATTGTTGTAGGCAGATGACAAATGAAGCTTTGGTTACAATTGCCAAGCACAGGCCAAATCTTACATGCCTGAGGATATGCATTTACGAGCCCCAACTTCCTGACTACCAAACCCACCAGCCACTTGACAGCGGCTTCAGTGCAATCCTTGAGATGTGTAGCAACCTTAAACGCCTCATGATTACCGGACTTGTGACAGACCGACTGCTTGAGAAGATTGGGACCCATGGCAAGAAACTCGAGATGCTTTGCCTTGCTTTTTGTGGGAACAATGATCTAGGGCTTCGTCATGTCCTTTCAGGATGTAATAATCTCAAGAAGTTGATGGTTAGGGATTGCCCATTTAGTGGTCAAGTGTTGTTGGAAAATTCTGATAGGTTGGAGACTTTGCAATCCCTTTGGATGTCGGGTTGCCCGGTGAGCTATCAAGCATGTAAGCTGCTCGGGGAGAAGCATCCAAGATTGAATTTGGAGGTGATTAATGAGAAAGGGCCTTTACACAATCCTATGTCTGATGAGTGTTCTGTTGAGAACCTCTATGTTTATAGGACAATTGCAGGTCCGAGGTTGGATATACCTGCATTTGTTTGGAGTACAAATCAGAAAGAGTCAGCTCTTGGGCAATTGTAGATTGTGGGTTTGCTGAATTTGGGTTCAAGTGGCTTATGATTGTAGTATTATCACTTGAACGCCATTGAGTTTGTAAACATTATGAACTTTTGCTTAGGCTACGTTCATATCTTTGTTCTATTCAATCATTTGATTGTTACATTCATGCTTGTATACTAGAATCAATGTAAAGCGACTCACGTAAGTAGATGATGGTTGTTTAGAGCATCCTATAACAAGAGATCATAATTTTGAAAAGGATAGTCAACTTCTGCTATTGATTTATGGAGATAGGTGGGGTTTAAATTCAGCAAGACTTGGTGAATTAGCCTCATCTGACACAGTATTCTTGGACCAATATCGGTATTTTAGGATTATTATTAAATGTTTCTTTCTATCAATAACGAATAATCATATATTTTTTGTTCAGATATCAATAAACATATCTTAATTATAAAACTCTCACAAGTCAACCAATGTATACACTCTGTCGCCACCGCATATGGACGTTCGACAGATTTGGAGATAATTTATTTACGGTTTGGCTAATGTGTGCCCATGGGCACACAATAAAAGTGGTAATTTGGGAAAGTATTTTAAAACTATTCCCTAAATTGGAATTAATGAACCCTTTTAAAAAAATCAAAACTAACAAACAATATTTATTTATATATTTTGTCATTTTGTGTTCAAAAATATTACTCATAAGGTGCAACCACTATTGGGCAGGGGCGAGATTGCTCTTAATTGCCCGATTCTAAACAACAAGACGATAATTCACCAAGTAATCCATGTGGTTTATGAACATTTTACGTAGTGGAAGAGGCATATTGCATGACTAAATTGGTGCATTTCAAAACTTCAAGCTGCTGAAGGCAGTTATCTAGTTCAAAATTACAAAATGATAGTAAATTTTTTGACAAGCAGTTTTTTCTTTCAAAGAAGTACAAAAACAAGAGATGAATTTTGGAATCGATCTATTTCCTTACTATTTTTTTGTTATTTTGACATATATACAAATAGTCAAATTCGGTACCAGGTTGAAGTTTGAAGTAGTACTGAGTTTGGAAAAATGGAGTCAGGTCAACCGTCAAGAACAACACATACACCATTATTATCCATGGCGTGTATGTTGATGCTTCATTTTTTTTAATGGCGGACTTGTTCCTCCCCCATTCCTGAGCTCAACAATTATCCCATGACTCAGTTGCCTATAAATTGCAGCTGGATTAAGCCGCCTTTCTATTCAATTAATTTGATCTCGCTCGATCAGCTTAATTCAATCTCCAATGGATGCAGAAACACGAACCGAAACGGCGTCGTTCCCAGAAGAGGCGCTCCAGCACGTGCTCTCCTTGATCGACTCCAGCGCTGACCGGAACTCGGTGTCCTTGGTCTCCAAATCCTGGTACGACAACGAACGGTGGTGCAGGCGCCACGTGTCCATCGGCAACTGCTACGCCGTCAGCCCTCCGATCCTGATCCGAAGGTTCACAAACGTCCGGTCCATCACGATCAAGGGGAAACACTTCGTTGCGGATTACGACTGCGTACCGGAAGGGTGGGGGGCCCACGCTCTCCCGTGGATCGCTGAGCTGGCGGCCGCGTATCCGGCGCTGGAGGAGATCCGGCTGAAGAGGATGGTGGTCACCGATGAGGGCTTGGAGTTGATCGGGAGAAAGCTCAAGAATTTGAAGGGTTTGGTGTTGGAGAAATGTGAAGGCTTTTCAACTCATGGATTGGCCTCCATTGCTTCCAATTGCAGGTCTCTCCTATAATTCATCTAACTATCATTCTCAAATCATTTTGGCATATTTTACAACCCTCTATAACAATTGTCATGATATTGATGATGCAGGAAGTTGAGAAAGCTTGACTTATGTCATAGTGAAGTGGATGATCTAGGCGAAAATTGGATATCGAGTTTCCCAAATTCTTATACCTCATTGGAATTCCTTAATGTTGATTGCCTTAAATCCGAGCTACATTTCTCCAGTCTTGAGAGTTTGGTGGGCAAATGTCCTAACCTAAAAGCACTTCGCGTTAACCATTCTTTTTCCCTTGAGAATCTTATAAGCCTCTTATTGAAGGCTCCTCGGCTAGTGGATCTTGGGATTGGCTTGTTTACAATGGAGCCATGTCTTGAAGCCCGCACAAAGCTTGCTCTTGTTTTTGAAGGATTCAATGGACTCAATAGTCTATCTGGGCTATGGGATGTCACCCCATATTACTTACCGACAATCTATTCTCTGTGTTCGGGTCTCACTTCTTTGAACTTGACTCGCTCCACCCTACGTTGTCCTAATCTCGTTAAGCTATTGCGCCATTGCCCAAATCTTCAATGCCTTTGGGTAAGTTGCAACTTCTAAGGTCGATATAAAATATTATGTGATTCGAAAAAACTATGTGCAAGAAATAATAACCTTAAGCTATTGATCAAATGGCAGGTGCTAGATTACATTGAAGATCGCGGCCTTGAGGAGGTAGCTGCATCATGCAAGGAGCTTCAAGAGTTGAGGATACTTCCTTCTGACCCGTACTATGCTGACCCAAGCATCACTCTAACTAAACACGGTCTTGTCTCTGTTGCCATTGGTTGTCCAAAGCTTCATTATATTCGATACTTATGCAACCAAATGACAAATGCAGCGCTGCTTAAAGTTGCCAAGCACAAGCCAAGCCTTACTTGCTTTAGGTTAATCATCCTTGAGCCTCAACTTCCCGACTACCTTACCGAACAACCACTTGACAACGGCTATGCTGCCATTATTAAGCATTGCAAGAGCCTAAAGCGTCTTGTGATCACCGGCCTTGTCACAGACCGACTGCTCGAGCACATTGGGACACATGGCAAGAACCTCGAGGTGCTTTATCTTATTTTTTCAGGAAATAGCGATGTGGGGCTTCATTGTGTTCTCTCCGGATGCAAGAACCTTAGAAAGTTGGGGATTAGGGATAGCCCATTTAGTGGTCAAGTGGTACTGGCGAATTCGGAAAGGTTAGAGAGAATGCAATCTCTTTTGATGTTTTCTTGCCATGTGAGCTACCGATCATGTAAGTTGCTCGGGGAGAAGCATCCGAGGCTGAATGTGGAGGTTAGTAATGACAATGGGCCTTTAGAGTCTATGTCAGATGAGAGTCTTGTGGAGAACCTCTATGTTTATAGGACGGTTGCTGGACCGAGGTTGGATATCCCTGCATTTGTCCAAAATGTAAACCAAGTATAGTCACTACTCACTAGGGAGAAGAACCACACAACTTTAGAGCATCCTGTGAAAAGTGATTAGAGTTCTTCAAGTTAAGTTATTTACTTTTGTGTGAATGATGAAGGCCTAGCTTTGATGTCCTAATTGTAAGTGATTGTTTTCAAAATGTATGATTGAATCATTTGCCTTGTCAATTGCTATATTTGATTAGGTACCATGAATATGATTAATGCGGACTTTGTGAGGTCATTGGTTCATGGGAAGATTGTGTATATCTTAAACTATATAAAAATAGATAAAAGTTTAAATAAGTGTCAAAAAGGGCACTATTTCATGATACTTTATTATAATAAATGGATTGGAATTCAAAAAAAAAATTATGACATTATTATTTATTTTTTTATTTTATCAGTAAATACAATGAATAAATCGTCAATATATATTATAAAAAATTAAATCTTGTTTATTAAAACATTTTTTATTTTTTATTTATATTTCATCTCTTTAATATGGAGTTATGGACAATATATATATATATATATATATATATATATATATCTTATTTTCTTTTTATTTATTTCTATGCATGCCAAGTGGAGAATCTATATATTTATAGGACAATTGTAGGGCCTAGGTTGGATATGTCTACATTTGTTTGGAATGCAAAGTCATCACAAAAGCCACAACTCAATATCTAATAAGCTTAATCAACTTAACCTATTGAGAGGTAGAATGATAATGGGTTATTAAATTTTTCAACCTTACCGCAAGGCGTCTAAATATTCTCAAGACCTCGTATTTCAAAGAGAATATTACATATATACATATTGCTAACAAACTAACTTTTTTGTTGATCAAAGAAACGTATTTCAAAGAGAATATTAGCAGATATATATGCCTAAGGCTCTATTAAATTTAATTTGTTTTGGGCTGATTAAATTTTAATTTAAGCGATTGATGCTATTATACTTTAGACTCGTAAATTTCTTTTAACGAACATTACAAAGATTAATGTTCCTCCTGGGTATATATAGAGGATACATGCTTAATACTTTCTGTGATTATCAAAGATAGACGCATTAAACTTTGATATATATATGGTTATTAACAAATCCCAAACACTACACATTAATTTAGAAGATTGACCATTCACGACATCTAGCCAATAACTTACGGAGTATTACCGGCCAATAAAGAGTACAGTTGGGTCAACCCTCCACAAAATTAAATGACCTTCCAGTACTTCCTTCCACCCACTTGGAAAGAGTCAAAATTCACTTATATACGTTACGACTTTCTCACTTGACCCGTCTCAATTTTCAAAACTTATCAAACTTTTTCCATACCCATTAGTCTTTTGCTTCCACTTAATTCTTCAAGTGCTCAAAAACTTTCAAATTCAACTTGATTCGACTTCATTTTTCTTGTATATATGTATATGCACTTAATCCTGAGCTATTAACATATATAATCCGCCTTCCAAAATCTCTAATCCAAAGAGAATTAGTCAAAAACCCAAATGGAAACAAAAACCGAAACCACGCATAATTCATTCCCAGACGAGGCACTCCAGCACGTGCTCTCCTTCCTCGACTCCCGCCCCGACCGGAACTCGGTGTCCTTGGTCTCCAAATCCTGGTACGACATCGAACGGTGGTGCAGGCGCCACGTGCTCATCCGCAACTGCTACGCCGTCAGCCCTCCGATCCTGATCCGACGGTTCACCGACGTCCGGTCCATCACCATCAAGGGGAAGCACTTCACCGGGGCCTATGACTTCGTGCCGGAAGGGTGGGGGGCCCACGCTCTGCCGTGGCTGGAGGCCCTGGCGGCCGCGTACCCGGCCCTGGAGGAGATCAAGCTCAAGAGGATGGCGGTCACCGACGCGGGCTTGGAGTTGATTGGAGCCAAGCTTCAGAGTTTGAGGGTTTTGGTTTTGCATAGATGTGAAGGGTTTTCTACTCATGGCTTGGCCTCCATTGCTGCCAATTGCAGGTTTAAGATCATCAAACCCTTTTCACAATGTTTTTGTTTTTGTTTGTTTGGGTCTTTTGGAACATAGGGTAGTAAGTTTTTGCTAGAATATATATAGTCAACTTTGCATAGGAAAAACAGGTTATAGTGTATATATGTGTTTGTAAATAGGTAATATCTCTGTGTCAAAATGGAATATTACTATTTATTTTCTTTTTGTTGGGCCCTTTTTTAATTCTTTTTGTTAGTACTTATTAATTTCTAATATTGACTAATAAGGCATTTGATATAGAATTGAAACTTCTTCCATAGACCAAGAAAATGTGCTTGCACATTATTCTTACTGCTTTTCTTTATAAATATATATCTTGGTCAATTGTGCTATAATAATAGCATGGACTCATTATGACCTATTATATTCAATATATGAAACTTCTTGTTCTTTGTACTTTGTTTTTGCCCCCAGGAACTTGAGAAAACTCGACTTATTTGAGAGTGAAGTAAGAGATCAAGGTGGAGACTGGATATCCAGTTTTCTAAATTCTTACAACTCACTGGAATTCCTTAATATTGATTGCCTCAAATCTGAGCTACGTTTCACTAGCCTAGATCGTTTGGTCGACAATTGTCCTAACCTAAAAGCACTTCGTTTAAACCATTCTTTCCCCCTTGAGAAGCTCGTAAACCTCCTATCAAAGGCTCCTAACCTAGTTGATCTTGGAATTGGTTTGTTTAAAATGGAGCCATGCCTTGAAGCTCGCACAGAGCTTGCTTGTGTTTTTGCAGGATTCAAGGGACTCAATAGTCTCTCTGGTCTATGGGATGTTACCCCATATTACTTACCGACTATCTATCCTCTATGTTCGGGTCTCACTTCCTTGAACTTGACTCGTTCCACCTTACGTTGTCCTGATCTAGTTAAATTGTTGCACCATTGTCCAAATCTTCGACGCCTTTGGGTAAGTAGAGCTTCTTTTAAAATTATAAGTTGCTAATTGAATTGAGCTTCAAAATCAAGCTTGGCACTAAATTGTACAAAAATGATAGGTACTTGATTTCATTGAAGACCATGGCCTTGCAGAGGTAGCTGTATCTTGCAAGGAGTTGCAAGAGCTAAGGGTTTATTTCTCAGACCCATATGACATGGACCCAAACATTACTCTAACCGAACAAGGTCTTGTCTCTGTTGCTATCGGTTGTCCTAAGCTTCATTCTATTGTATACTATTGCAGCCAATTGACGAACGCAGCTCTGGTTACAATAGCCGAGCACAGGCCAAACCTAACCAGCTTCCATGCAAGCATCCCTGAGCCCCAACTTCCCGACCACGAAACCCACCAACCACTTGATCATGGCTATTCTGCCATCCTCAAGAATTGTAAAAACCTAAAGTTTCTATTGGTTACAGGCCTTGTCACTGACAGTTTGCTCGAGTGCATAGGTATCCATGGTAAGAAACTTGAGTGGCTTGGGCTTATCTTTTCTGGTGATAGTGATTTGGGGCTACATCATATCCTCTCGGGATGTAATAGTCTTAAGAAGTTAGGGATTGTTGGTTCCCCATTTGGCGGTCAAGCGTTGTTGGCAAATCCCGATAAACTAGAGAGAATGCAACATATTTGGATGTCTTCTTGCATGGTGAGCTATCGAGAATGTAAGTTGCTCGCGGAGAAGCATCCGAGATTCAATGTGGAGGTGATTCATGAAAACGGGCATTTGGAGTCTACATCAAGTGAGTGTCATGTGGAGAACCTCTATATCTATAGGACAATTGTTGGACCCAGGTTGGATATGCCTGCATTTGTTTGGAATGCAAATCAAGGCAGAGTCACCACGACAAGTACAACAACAAGTCAAGAATTAATACGCTCGAGCTCGATCAACTAAGCCTATTAACAAATAAGTTGGAGCTGGGATTAATTTAATTATATTCTCCATCCTATGTGACATTTGTATTTTTTTTTTGTTGCAACATTGTCATTTCAACCTTTAATGTAACCAATATTATATATATAATATAACAAACTTTTTTGAAAATTTATATGTTATTTATTAATTAGCTTCTAATTTTATTTTATCAATGTATAAAGAGAATTTACATTAGAAGGTTTAACTTTTATATTTCTTCAATAATAGCTTAATTATACCCTAAAATTTTAAATGACATATAATGTTAATAAGATTTAAAAATACAATGACAACCAAGGTATGAAGGTATATGTATTATGAAGTTTGTATAAGAAAAAGTACAGTTGGGTCAACCCTTCAAAAAATTACGTTCCACTTCCACGACTTCTAGTTCAATTCCACCCACATACTTGGAAGTTAGAAGGAGTTGAACTTCCACCCGCCAACTTGGAAAGATTCAAACTTCATTTATATACTTGTTACTTGTTAGAAGGAGCTTCTGAATTACATTGACCCATCTCGATCACTTTCTTTCTCTTGCTCAAAAAGTTTCATTTTTGCCTTTATATATAGTCAATTGATTTGTTCATATAATGATCAAACATCCAAGCAAAATTAAAACCCACAAAACCGTACCCCAGATGGAAACACAAACTACGCCTTCGTTCCCAGAAGAGGCTCTCCAGCACGTGCTCTCCTTGATCGACTCCCGCTCCGACCGGAACTCGGTGTCCCTGGTCTCCAAATCATGGTACGACATCGAACGGTGGTGCAGGCGCCACGTCTTCATCGGCAACTGCTACGCCGTCAGCCCTCCGATCATGATCCGACGATTCACCGACGTCCGGTCCATCACCATCAAAGGGAAGCACTACACAGGGGACTATGACTGCGTACCGGAAGGGTGGGGGGCCCACGCTCTCCCGTGGTTGGAGGCGCTGGCGGCCGCGTATCCGGCTCTGGAGGAGATCAGGCTCAAGAGGATGGCGGTGACTGATGAGGGTTTGGAGTTGATCGGGAGGAAGCTCAAGAATTTGAGAGTTTTGGTTTTGCGAAAATGTGAGGGGTTTTCTACTCATGGCTTGGCCTCCATTGCTGCCCATTGCAGGTTTGTGATCATCATAACTACATCAAATCCATTTTTGACAATTGTTTTGAATCTGTTCTTATTTGCTAATATATATACTAGCTTGTTACCGTTCTATCATGGCCCTCTTTCAATGATTAAAAGAAAAGTACTTGTATAAAGATATATCACCTTAATTTGCATTATTTTATTGCTTAAACATCTAGGTCAATTTAACATATAATGATCACTTTCTGTTAAATTTCGGTCTGGTGGGCCAATATAACATTAGGCGTAGCACATAACCTTATTTGAGTTCCATCTTAAAACGAAAATACCCAATGACAATAGAAAGAGTAATTCACTAGGCAATTATTCTTAGAATTTCCAATGTACAAGTACAAAATTCTGAGGATAATTGAACCTATTATATTCAATGGATATTGAACATTAAACATGTATATATGTAACATATCGTCCCCTTTACCTTGCTATTGATCAGGAACTTGAGAATGCTCGACTTATTTGAAAGTGAAGTAGAAGATCAAGGTGAAGACTGGATATCCAGTTTTCCAAATTCTTACACCTCATTAGAGTTCCTTAATGTCGACTGCCTCAAATCCGACCTACCATTCTCCAGTTTAGAGCACTTGGTGGACAGATGTCCTAACCTAAAAGCACTCCGTGTAAACCATTCTTTCCCCCTCGAGAAGCTTGTAAACATCTTACTGAAGGCTCCTCGGCTAGTGGATCTTGGGATTGGCTTGTTTACAATGGAGCCATGCCATGAAGCCCGCACAAAGCTTGCTCTTATTTTCGCAAGATTTAAGGGAATCAAAAGCCTCTCTGGGCTATGGGATGTCACCCCATATCACTTACCGGCTATCTATCCTATGTGCTCGAGTCTCACTTCTTTGAACTTGACTCGTTCTACCCTACGATGCCCTGATCTTGTAAAACTACTACGCCATTGCCCAAAGATTCAACGCCTTTGGGTAAGTTGTAACTTTCAAGCTGGTAAAACAAGCTTTAAAATTTCTCTTGGTGTTGAAAAAGCTTGATTCTAAACTACAAAGTGTATATGACAGGTACTAGATTTCATTGAAGACCGTGGCCTTGAGGAGGTAGCTATACATTGCAAGGAGTTGCAAGAGCTAAGGGTGATTTTTTCGGACCCATATGACATCGACCCAAACATCAACCTAACTGAACGAGGTCTTGTCTCTGTTTCGATTGGTTGCCCTAAGCTTCATACTATTCTATACTATTGCAACCAAATGACGAATGCAGCCTTGGTTACAATTGCCAAGCATAGGCCAACCTTCACCAGCTTTCGAGTAAGCATCCTTGAGCCACAACTTCCCGATTACCAAACCCATCAACCACTCGACAATGGCTATTCTGCCATCCTAGAGCATTGTCACAACCTAAAGCGTCTCTTAATTACGGGCCTTGTCACAGACCGATTGTTGGAGGACATTGGAACCCATGGCAAGAAACTCGAGTTGCTTGGGCTTGCTTTTTCCGGGAATACTGATATGGGGCTCCATCATGTGCTCTCAGGATGCAATAAACTTAGAAGGTTAGGGATTATGCATTGCCCATTTGGTGTTCAAGCGTTGTTGGCCAATTATGAAAGGCTAGAGGGAATGCGGTATCTTTGGATGTCATCTTGCCCGGTGAGTTATCAAGAGTGTAGGCTTCTAGCAGAGAAGAATCCGAGATTGAATGTGGAGGTGATTAATGAAAAGGGGCCTCTGGATTCTATGTCAAATGAGAGTTTTGTGGAGAACTTCTATATTTATAGGACTATTGCAGGACCTAGATTGGATATGCCTCACTTTGTTTGGAATGCAAATCAAATAGAGTTACTAGGGCAACTACAACCCTAACTCAAGAATTAATAAGCTTGATATCCTATTGTATCTTAAATGTCTTTAAATTCGTGCTTGCTTTTGCATCAACAACATCTCTATATCTTCATTAAATCAAAGTCGCACGGTTACATTGTTTAAAGCAATCATGATCAATCTGAATTGATCAAGCGCACATGAAGCTAGCACAAGAGTGAACATCTTGAATAGAGAACAATAATTAATCTTATACATAGCCAATTAATTCGGAGCCGCTTGCTTAGCTTGTTTGTTACCACATGAACACTTGGCCTAGCTAGCCTATGCCAACGAGTGCATAGGCTTAGACGTAGACCAAGCGTGCATCTCCTTACCGAAAACATCATAGAAGGCGATGCTCACTTGTGCATCAGTCACTTGAACCGACATAAAACCTTGGCCGTCATGGTAAAACTTCATCTCATTCGGATTCCACCATCTAATCTCTCCTCTCCATGCCTTGGAACCTCCTCCGCTCGTCAAAAACTGTAAAGGACTGCCAAATTTGTATACACATACACACATATAAAGGGTCAACAAATTGACTTTTGTTTGATAAAGAATTTGTTTTCTAATAACAAAAATGGTGGGTCCCCGTGCTGACCTGTCAGGGCTGCTGATGTGTTCCAAGCAGTGGTCATGGCCGTTCATGTAAAGCTCAACGTTGTTCTCCTATAAGAATATTGTAACGCCACATGTGATTAATTAGTTAAGAGTAAAAATGATGAGAAGAGTGATCAAGTGTGAAAATATTGATGGAATACTTACTTGGAGGATTGGGAGGAGGCGTGCAACAAGCTCAGTAGTGTCGCCATGGACGCCTGCACTCCTAATAGCGTGGTGTCCTACCACTATCTTCCACTTTGCACTTGATTCCCTCAATCCCTCTTCCACATCCTACATTCAACATTCCATCCAAAACAAATTAATTGTTTTGTGTTTTGATCGATCATACGTACTTGAACCGGACCCATATATATGTATTTAATTAATTAATCGATAGTACTACATACCTTGAGAAGCGAAGAGAGGTATTGTTGGCGAGGAAGCACGCCACTCCAGTCATAAGAGTGGTCTTTCTCCTCCTCAGGGGTAAAGTATTTGTCAGCAAACGGCGTCGTGTCGACGAAGAACAACTCCACCACGTCAGCATTGACAATGAAGGACCTCTTGCAAATCCACCTCTGGTCTATGGCTTTCAACACCGGGCTCAATTGCGCCTCCACGTCTCCTCTGTAGTCATGGTTCCCCAATACTACATTCCCATTTACCATAATTGTTTACATTGATTAACCGCTTAATTGAATGTTTATATTATAATGAATTAAATTCACCTTCTAATATTATGCATATATTACCAGAGAACCATGGCTTTTGCAAGCTAGGGGCAGTGTAGATGTTACTGAAGGACTCCTCGAAAGCCGGATCGTCGACGCCCGTTAATCCGTCGTCGTAAAAGTTGTCTCCGGTGGAAACCACAAAGTCGACGTCGAGCTTCTCTCCGACGATTCCCATCTGTATGATTATTAAGGCAACAACATAAACTAGCTACTTGAAAATTGTTTTCAGACTATATATTTTATAAATTGAAATAGTAAATCTAGGAAAGAAATTAAATTCTACCAAAAAAAAGGAAAGAAATTAAAACCAACCAACCATTATCCTAGTTTATAGACGCGTATTATTAAGAAATACGTGTACATATACGGAGTATTTATTTTGAAAATGTTTGATTCTAATTTATCCACCGAAAAATTGATGTAACAGCCCACGGGGGAAAAGGGGAGTACGTGGAGGCATAAAAGCATATCCCACAAGAGATGCTCGTACTTTCTTTTGTCTCAATTATTAAACATGACCCTAACTTTTGAATTAAAAAAACAACATGATCTATAGCATCATTTGTTCACATTCTACCTAACTTTTTTCTATGTAGAGAGATTTTTGTAATCTCCTTCGTTATTTCAAACAAATCAAATAACCAAAAACCGAAGCTTCTAGCAAATTAATGACCAGATTATATAATTAGAAACGAGATGGTAGTCTTTGATGTATTTCAGATGATGGTATAATCTTTCTATATCCTAAAAGTACAACCTTCCTATCAGCAAAAACACCATTCTTAACTTCAACTATTCTCAATATAATGGCAATCTTTCTATTTACAAAACCCATTTTATAAAATGATCAAAATTTATTCAATACACGTCTTTGTCGGACAGATCTATATTAATTATACTCCTATTTCGATATCAATATTTTTTATATAAAAAACACTAAATATGATTCATATAAGGCGCGCACCTGATGAGCGACGAGGGATTGGTTAAAGTTTCCCTTCCTCCCCCA
This sequence comes from Fallopia convolvulus, assembly GCA_964016875.1. NCBI lineage: Eukaryota > Viridiplantae > Streptophyta > Magnoliopsida > Caryophyllales > Polygonaceae > Fallopia > Fallopia convolvulus. The sequence continues at coordinate 183,282 of OZ024719.1, forward strand.
ATCTCCGACCACCAGGAACCTCACCGTCCCGTCCGCCTTACGTGGCTGCTCCACCCTCTCCAGCTCCGCCTCCGCCCTCCATAACGCCGCTGGCACCACCAACAACAACGTCACCACGAGGCTAGTCCCCTTCCTCATCCTCCTGATGTCATCCATTTCTTGATTCCTTCGATCTCCCTCTGATCGATCAGCTCACTAGCAATATTAATTGAGAAGGTTGTTTTAGAGAGAGAAAGAGAAAGAAGTTGAAAAATGGGAAGCTTCGTTGGAGGTGAGGTGCTCTTGGCAACACTTGATCAAAGCAGCAGGGACGTTTAATAGGAGTTCCAATTAACTTTATTTGTCTCTTTCTTTATACATGTGGTTAGAAGGGTAAGTAGGAGTGTTTTCTTGCGCACTAGCATTAAATAAATGAATGAATTGATGAAAAAGGTAATGCATTTTTAGTAATTCTTTCATTTTTTTTAAAAAATATTCTTTTATAAAGCCAAGTATGATAGAAATGATTTCAGTAGTGGACATACACGTGACTTGTTTGTTTAATTTTTAAGACACTGGAGTGCTAATTATATTGGAGTATATATATATACGGAGTATTAATTAGTAAGCTAGGTAGTCTGGTGTAGTGTAAGATGAATATGTTTTATAATTTGTACGAATATAATATTCTAAAGCATCAATGAATCTTATATGATTAAATAATTAACACGAGGACAAGAAACCAACAAAAGGTTAATAAGCTGCCAGCTGGTGAAGGCGTCACATATAATTATATAGAATTTTTGTAGGGAAATTATTAATAACACGAACTCACTTCATAACATTTGCTCGTGTTAGCTTTAAATTTCATAATAATTAATTAGTCCCCTTATCGAGAGCAACCATGCTAGTGGTCCACACATATTTTTTTTTTGGTCAAATGTCCGCACATAAGTCATAATAGCTAGTTTAATCTTGCTAATTGAGTGAACTTTACTTCGATTTTCTTAGATTGAAAGGACATAATTACAAATAACTTTTTTTATGTGTTTGAATAAATAACTCGATCAGAAAATTAAATTAGCAAAGAAGAAGTCGGAAAAAAGAAACAAAACGTATAACCTCAATTTAGGAAAAAGCACATGCGTTCAAACTAGAAGTGGTTTAATTGAGTATGGGCGAGAGATTGGAAGTATGGAAGATGACGATCTGGAGCTAGTTGTTTTGAATGTATTATTTCTTTTGCCAGCTTATCAATCAACAAATGTTGCATATAGTTGTATGTTATATTATATCATAGGGTAGTTCTTGAACGTTAGGTGGTAGTTAGTTGATTGAATGGCGATTCTGGATCTCTTTCAATGTTCTTCCACCACCCACAGGGCATCCACCGAATCATTGAATGGATAATGATCATCATTCCTCCTCGTTGTTTGGATCCAGATTCTATATATGTTATTTTATCCAACCGATTTTTTAGTTGTGGATAGGAAGAGTCGATAGGGTTATATTAAAAAAATAACATACCAATTTGACATGAACTACAACTCTTCATATCAAATTATCCAGTAGACTGCATGAGACCACATATCTTAGTTCCTCATTTCGAAGCTTGACAAAATAAGGAATAGATATTGCAATATTCAATACAGTAACAATTAACTAGACACAATCATGATTAGACATCATAAATTCTTGAAAAAAGGCAACAAATTTATACGCCACACATACAATTAACTACCAACACTAGCTTATTCAAGTTGTGCTTGTCTGATTTGCATTCCATACAAATTCAGGCATATCCAACCTAGGTCCTGAAATTGTCCTATAAACATAGATGTTCTCCACATGACACTCATCCGACATAGTACCATCTAACGCCCCTTTCTCATTAATCACCTCCACATTCAACCCTGGATGCTTCTCCGCGAGCAACTTACATTCTCCATAGCTCACCATGCAAGAAGACATCCAAATATATTGCATTCTCTCCAACCTATCAGAATTCGCCAACAAGGCTTCGCCACCAAACGGCGAATACATGATCCCTAGCCTTCTAAGTCTATTGCATCCTGATAGCACATGATGGAGCCCCATATCGGTATTCCCGGAAAAAGCAAGCCCAAGCAACTCGATTCTCTTGCCATGGCTTCCCAAGTGCTCCAGCAAACGGTCTGTGACAAGGCCTGTAATCACGAGGCGTTTTAGGCTCTGGCAACACTCTATGATGGCTGCATAGCCGTCGTCAAGTGGTTGGTGGGTTAGGTAGTCGGCCAATTGGGGCTCAATGATGCATAGTTGAAAGGCGGTAAGGGCTGGCATGTGCTTGGCGATTGTAACCAAAGCTGCATTCGTCATCTGGCTGCAATAGTACAGAACAGAATGGAGCTTAGGACAACCCATGGCAACAGAGACAAGACCTTGTTCGGTTAGCTTGATGTTTGGGTTAACGTCATATGGGTCCGAGGAAACCACCCTTAGCTCTTGCAACTCCTTGCAATATAGAGCTACCTCCTCAAGGCCGCGGTCTTCAATGAGATCTAGTACCTGTCACACATTGTAGTAGCATGTTCTAAGTTTTGTATAAAAGATCATTTTGATATATAGGCACATAGTATTAGGTGGTTGTTTATATTAGCTCAACAGGGTTCTATCCTAAAACCAATTGGCAATAGAAGGAGTTATCCACTGAGTTATATACTAGTCCAGTTAAATCCCAACTTTTAGATGTGAGATGGAAATTCTAACAGTTTACACATTTTATTTGCCTAAGATGAGTGGCTCTTACTTTCCACATCAACAAATTCTATAAACTACAAAAAGAGTAGGTGAGCAAACAAAGTTTCTTAGTTTAAATAGTACTTAAATGACCAATCAAACACACCCTTGATTATTACATTAAAAAGCTGAACTTACGCAGAGGCGCTGAAGATTTGAACAATGGGACAGTAGCTTGATGAGATCCGAGCATTGCAAGTTGGAATATCTCAAGTTCAAAGAAGTGAGGCCCGGACATATAGGATGGAGAGCCGTTAAGTAATAAGGGTTGACATCACACAGCCCGGAAAGGGTCTTGAGTCCCTTACAACCTGCAAAAGCCGAAGCAAGCTCTCTATAGAATTCAGGGCTAGGCTCCATTGTAAACAAGCCAACACCGAGATCAACTAGTTGAGGAACCTTTAGTAGGAGGTTTACGAGCTTCTCAAGAGGGAAAGAATGGTTTACGCGAAGTGTTTTCAGGTTAGGAGATCTTGCCACAACGCGCTCCAGACTATTGGAGGATGGTAGGCTGAATTTGTTGAGGTTGTCGACATTAAGGAATTCCAGTGAGGTGTAAGAATGTGGGAAATTGGATATCCAGTCTTCTCCACCTTGATCTTCTACTTCACTCTCGAATAAGTCTAGCATTCTCAAGCTCCTAGTACGTGAAATTACAAACAGGAGACGTCACGCATTGTCATAAACTCATAATTAATCACTCCATGCCATTGTATCGTGATTTCATACTAAATAGATTGGCCTAGATCCATGTTTATAAAGATAATAAACATGAGACAAGTTTCATTATATTTCCTACTCAGAGAAACCTAATGGAGAACTAGTGATCCAATCTATAGACTATAGTATACTAGTACACATTTGATAACCCATGAAAGAATGGTGAAAATCCTCTGTTCCAAAATTTTAATCACAATCTATAGACTATTAATTGTCACATTAGGATTTTACACATTACTTTCTTACAAAAAACACACACATCCCTACCTCTGTTTTCCTATGCAAAGTTGATTTTGATTATATATTTCAAGTTTCCAACAGACAGAAGAAAAAATATTGTCCAAAGAGTTAGATATATAATGAAGATAAAACCTGCAATTGGCAGCAATAGAGGCCAAGCCATGAGTAGAAAACCCTTCACATCTATGCAAAACCAAAACCCTCAAATTCTTGTGATTCCTCGCAATCAACTCCAATCCCTCATCAGTGACCACCATCCTCTTCAGCCTGATCTCCTCCAACGCCGGATACGACGCCGCCAGCTCAGCAATCCACGGCAGAGCGTGGGCCCCCCACCCTTCAGGAACAAAATCATATTCTCCCGTGAAGTGTTTCCCCTTGATCGTGATGGATCGGACGTCGGTGAACCGTCGGACCATGATGGGAGGGCTGACGGCGTAGCAGTTGCGGATGAACACGTGGCGCCTGCACCACCGTTCGATGTCGTACCAGGATTTGGAGACCAAGGACACCGAGTTCCGGTCTGAATGGGAGTCGATGAAGGACAGCACGTGCTGGAGCGCCTCTTCGGGAAACATGTGTACCGTTTCCGTTTCCGTTTTCGTTTCCATATTGAGTTTTTATTATATTAACAGCTCAGAGAACTTAAATATATATACAGAGAAGTTGAAACTTAAACAAGTTAGAATTTGACAAATGAATCAAAATGAATGTGGGCAAATATTCAAGATTGTTGACAACTTGAGATGAGTAGACTGAGGAACAAGAGAGGAAGGTGAGGTGATATAGCTAGCTCAACAAGGTTGATTCCTTCCAACCTATATTAAACAAGTTATGACTCTTCAATAAAAAGTTTCTTCAGATTGACCCAAACTTCAATCTTTTTTTTACACTTTCCATAGTTGAAATGTCGTTCTAAGACAATTTTCAAACCGTTTTAAAGTGTTTTCACTTCGAACCTCTACTTGAAGTGTTTTTAAGTGCTTTACTATAGAGCTTGTTGCATTGCTCTTACCAAATTTCTCAAAATCATTTTAAGCTCGATCATCTAGGTGAATCTTTTTAAAGGTATGACTGGCTAGCTAATCAACTTTGTAACTACCCAATCTACAGGTACCTGACAGATCAGCAGTCCTTGACACACATCAGCAGTCCTGATAGGTCAGCAAGGGACCCAACCTTAGTTCTCTTATAATAAAAAGTCACCTTGTTAACCATTTATTTATATGTTAAGTTACTGATACACACACACACGAAAGAGCATGATACTATCACAACAAAAATCACAGCATATATATTAAGTTTTGAACATACATATATCAAGCTTGTCAAAACAGGAGTTACAAGATTGACTACTAATCCCGTCGAAATTGACTCAAGGATATGAATACATAATGCATTATTCAGCAATACAGTAGCAATTAACTACACACAATCATAATATTAGGCATCATAACTCATACAACATCATCAAATCTTCACCGGTACATGTTGTCTCCTCTGCTCTCCATTTCTCATCATCGGAACAAACGCGCCTTTATACTTTGTCACAGCATCAACACTACTTATGACAGTAGTAGTACTTGAAGACAAACCCGAATTATAACCGTTTCCATAAACTTGATCATACTCACCCGCCTTCTCTAACCGACCATTATTATTATACCCTGATTGGTTACTCATACCCGTGTTGTAACCACTTCCATGAGTTGCATACCTACTATCCGAGTGACTCGGATCATCATATCTACCTTGCTTACTAATGTAGCCACCTCCTGAAGCTCGTGGTGTGTGTTGATCAATCATGTCATCCCTTCTAGTGTACACACCATCGGTTTTCCCATTATAATAACCCGGTTCCTCACTTCTAGGAGTACTAGTCCTTTTAGGATCACCCCCATAACCCATGTTTTCATAACCTTTTGTCACATTATTCATCTTGTTCCATCCATTATCAATGCCATTATCGCGAGTAATCCCATAAACTCCTGAACCCATCGGTGTGTGTAGATCAATGATGTCATCCCTTCTAGTGTCGTGATTCCCATTATAATAACCTATTTCCTCACTTCTAAGACTAGTCCTTCTAGAGTCACCTCCATAACCCATGTGGTCATAGCCTTGTGTCACATTAGGCATCTTGTTCCATCCATTAGTAATGCCATTTTCGCGACTAATCCCATTCCCATACCCTAGTTTATTATTGTATCCATCACCACTAATCGGTCTTGCACCATTACTAACACCTTTCCAATTCGACACCCTACTCATGAGCTCAGCCACCTTTCTTGGCTGGTTCGGATCAGCTGGCTCGACCCACCCATTATCATTCATGGTACCATTTCCATGATACTTCCTAGGTTGCTCACTTAATTGAAGTTGATGATCAAGATTAGTACTTATTACCTTCGGCTCAATGATCCTAGAAGCATTGTTAAGATCAGCAGTCGCCTTGATTGTCTCATCTCGGAGTTTGTTGATGAACTCGTCGTCTCTCTTTGATTGGCCATCTCCACCATGATGATGACTCCTAGTCTCCTTCATAGGATCAATCATAGGAACTGGGTTCGTAATGGCCTCACCACGAGTGACGGTCTCAACTTGAGCAATGACCTTTTGGGGATTGTTTGTGTTGCCAGATGGGTAATAGTTTATGAAAACCGGCTTTTTCTGGGCTTGTCTATTTTCGACAACTGGAGGTATTTTCGGCATGAAATTGGAACCTTGGCCATAGCTAGGTGCATATAGCTCCTCTCTATTCCTACCATACAATTGTTGGGACATTGTTGCTTAGCTCTTAAGACAAATAAGCTAGGTGTGTTTTGAGCTTTGGTTATGTTTATGAACTTGGTGGATTGTTAGATATATAGAGGATGTTTTTTTTTTGGCACTAGAGAAATTTGAAACATATATGCTGTATTCTGTTTTTGTGCTTAGTGCACTTTAGTGTTAATGGTGTCTTTCTGAACATGGGTTTAGTGGAAGCCCTTGAAGAATCACATTCTGTTCTTGAAACAGAATGAAATGTGACCATCACTAACTTTCTCACCGTTTATATTTTCAAAGAATTTTGCTAGGGGGCATCTGGAATTTATCTAGCCAGCTAACAATTGTAGTTGTATGACATGATGTACATTAATATATATATTAATCTTAAGAAATGCTAATGTTTATTTATGTAACTATTGGTGGAAAAAAACTACTATAGTCTTAATTGACAAATAAGGCATCAAACAGCTACATTAACTTTATTAGCTGTTATGGAATTAAATAACAGATCGATGTAGCTTTCACGTGTCAATTAACAAAACAAAATAAAGTATGAAAATATAGGATTCTATTTGTATATATTTAGAACATATTCCAAAGCCTCACTTAGCTTAAACTTACTCCAGATTCTACTTTCCAATTAATTAAGAGTTGAATTTCCCTCTAATCTCAATTGGGATAGGGGAAACAAAGGTAAAACTCATCAGGTGGATTTGGTTAGTACTTTGTATGGTTTTAGCACATACAAGCTAAGATTAAGTCCCTAGGGAAAATGTATATTGGCAAAAAAACAAGCTCTTTGAGCATGTAGTAACTAGTAAATAGTTACTTATTTGGGATTAATCATACCTTTACACAACTTGTTCAAGGTTT